>JARYGA010025975.1:0-25174 GCA_030545235.1 Helianthus tuberosus | reverse complement strand
TATAATTTGCCTCTTATATCAGTAGGTATCAACCCGGGTATGTCCAATATAATTTTAATACATACTTTGCGTTAAAAACGCTTAATAAGGCGATTAAAGGCCATTTCCGGGTTCGATACTTAAATCTGATATTTTTATACTTCCAGAAGGCTTAAAATAATTTATTTATCATATGTGATCAGTAGAAAAAGGTTTGGAGTCGTTTAGATATGTAAAACTCATTTTATGGCCCGTAAGGGCAAAACCGACAATTACCGGATTAAGCCTACGACTACTAGTTATGCTCAGCCTAGAATTAATTAAAAATCTTTAAAAATCCCAAAATAATATATTACATCAGTGGGTATTAAGTTTGATACCAAAAGTAGGCTTAACTAGGCTATACGCTAATTACGCCGTTTTGTTAACATAAAGCATTCATTTTGCGATAATGAGCATAACTCTTAATCTACAAATCAAACTGATGTCAAACTTTGCATACAAATTTATATATTAGTAATTAAAGTTTCTACTCTTTTACATTTCCAAAAATCACGTTTTAAGGTAATAAGGGCATAACGGTCAACGTATGAGCAATTAACGGAAACATGCATATTAATTGGATAACTAATGAACCAAGGTGTAACATCACAGAGGGTTATTCTAACATGTAACCTAGTCCAATTAAAGCTCTGAGTCATTTCTAAAACATGCCTAAACGGGTCAGAACTGAAAGTCAAAGTGAAAGTCAAACTATGGGACTTTCGGTTCCGAACCGGGTATTTACAGGAATTTGTCGGGTTGAACATGTTTAGACACGTCCTTACACTAATTACCAAATTATATTAATGATCAAACAGGTTATAAGTGTTCTACATTGCTAATCATGTATAAATCGCATTTTAAACTTTATGTTGACTTTTTATAAACTAGTTTGACCCGACTTTTGACCTGGTTAGAGTGGTAATCAGGCCGGGGGAACCCTTTTGAGGTTTTATTACCCACATAAATACCAACTTATAACTACTTTTGATTCGAGAATTGACTGAGCTATTAATCATTAATCTCGAAGTCAAACCGTAATTACGACGGTTTGACTTTCAGCTAAATAACTAAGCTAAACTCAATTAAAAAGGATTAGAACACTTACTGAAGTCCTAAGCTTGATTAGAGAACACTTGAGAGGAAGTTTGAGCTCCAGAAGTGATCCACAAATGCAGATGAAGGTGTGTTTGCAAGGTTGCAATACATGGCCTTTATATAGTGGATTTAGGCACCACAAAGTGTTGACAACAAGGTCTAGCACACACCACAACTGATCAACACTTGTTTCTAGTGTTTAGGGGGTGTTTTAGGGGTCAAGAGATGTGGAAAATCGGTTAAAGATCGCATACAAGAGCCATGGCAGACAACAACCCATATTTCTCGGAGCTGGGCACCCCTCGCGCGACGCCACCCCCCCTCGCGTCGCGCTAGGCCTCGTCTGATCAGCACTTGTGATTTTTGCGATTTGATCCTTGGCTCTTCAAAATTCGATTAGGCACTTGTTTTCTTGCATTATAAACCCTCATATTTGATCTATAAAGGCTTTAAAACATATACCCACTTTGTTAAGTCCCCGGTTAACTTTATTGTTACCCGAAAATTCCTAACTTCCAATGTTTACGCTTTAACCCTTCGCACACGAATTCGATCATAACTTTCTCATACGTTAACGAAACTTTACGAAATTTAAACCGTGTATTCTAGTGAGCATAATTAACCGTTACAAAGCTTCGGGCTTGTCAAAAGGTCACTCAGAGGTATAACTTAAACATGTTGACACATTTAGCCCCTGTAGTTTGTAATCTCTCACTTTTAGCTTCGTATGATCCATGATTTATTCGTTTGAAGGTATGAGCACCATGTAGGGTTAATGTACATTATATTTATTCACAGTTGACACTTAGAATACGTATATTCACATACTTTCCATGTTTGTCAACTTTAGTCCTTCTATAATATTCTTTCACACGTTTTAAACATATGACACGTGTCTACACATTATAGGACGTGAATTTTCGAGGTGTTACATATACCCATATTATACAAGTCTCCAAACTTGTCGGGTCTAAATCACATTCTATTCCGGTCTTCGCTTAATCATGCATTTTGAACCGTAAACCTTTCCTTAAAACTAACCGGTCTAAGTTTCAACTTAAATAAGACCCGTTAGGAATCTAATAGGTTAATAAAACCTTCGTTCCAGATTAAGAGCCTCAGTAGAAGTACTTGTGCTTGCTGATTAGAATATACGGCTGAGTATAAATTGCATTGCTAGCTCAGGTAAATACTTTTAACTTATTTTCCCTATACAGGCTTGGGATACGGTATTATAAAAATACCGCTTGGTCGGGTGTAGAAACCTTTTAATCAGAGATGATTAAATTGCCTAATCCCGTTTTAAATCTGTATTGATTGATAACAAATAACATTAGGGGTTAATGACCGTGTCCTGGATATCCTTGGCTCATTTAAAAAGTGAATGGCCACAACTTAAGCACAAGGTGTAGGCATAACACCTCCTGTTGCGTATGTAAAAGATATACTCACTCGTAAGGGTGTCTTCTTGTGAGATTATATTTGTGGTGTGTCTATTAATCTTGATCGGTTTGTAAAATCACCGGCCCTAAATGTTGGACAAACATGTAAATCGGATACAAGATTTTTATTAATAAAATTGTCCCAAGTTATAAAAGATATTTTGTGCCTTGTGCATTCAAATCAATTTTCTTAAACCTTTTCAAAATGAGTTAGTTAAATTGTATTTACCAGTGTAAACTGACGTATTTGCCAAAAAGGTTAAGTGACAGGTACTGTACGGAATTGGCTGGGAGCTCAGGGCGTTAATAGGGAATCTTGCAAGTTCTAGATGCCTGAAGTCTGTTGAACAGTTTTCTTTTATTTGATCCGCCTGTGGATCTTTTACATACCATTTGTAATACTTTGATATTCTCATTCGGTTGTAATATAATTATCTTTTGCTTCCGCTGTGCATATAAATTGTGTTGTTTGACAATGATGATATCAACTACGTCACGATACTCCCTACCGGGCCCACCGGTAATACGTGGAAATATCGGGGTGTGACAGGTTGGTATCAGAGCCAACATTGAGTGAATTAAACACTAGCCTTTTTGTGTTTAATTTCAATGACGGTCTGAATCAGCCCTACCTCCCACGACACTTGGCCGAGATCTCAAAGTTCACCAGGAGGATTGCAGAAGCACCAATGCCCCCTAAGACAAAACTACCCCCAAACTTCGACAAGTATGACGGGACTAGGGACCCCGAGGACCACCTCCATGCCTTCCGGGGGGCAGGGCAGCTAGGGCGGTGGCCCATGCCAGTCTGGTGCCACATGTTCGTACAAACCCTGACGGAGGGAGCCAGGCTTTGGTTTGACAGCCTTCCCCCCGGCGGGATCGACAGCTATGAAGAGTTATGTGAAAAGTTTCTGAGGAACTTTGGTCAACAGAGGAAAGTGGTCAAGAACCCAAACGAGATCCTGCACATAAGACAGAGGGACGACGAGCGAATAGACCAATACATGGAGAGATTTGTCAAAGAAAGCATGAACATCAAGGATGTCCCGGAGGTTATGAAGATCAGCAGTTTCATCAACGGGTTAAAGCATGCACAACTGTGCGAGAAGCTGGGGGAGAAATTCCCACACTCGTTTGACAACCTCATGGACAAGGTCAGAGCCTTTGTCAGAGGGAATGACACAGTCAGCAAAGCCAAGGAGATGGACACCCCACCCCGAAGGCTCACCACGGCTGTAAAACCTCCCGAAAAAGATACACCTTACTCAAGAAAACCTGCTTTTGATAGAATGTTGCATGATAGAACGAGACCCTCGTACTCCCCGTATAGGCCCCGGGGAAGAGGCCCGTCCTCCTACTCTGACAACTTCACCCCTCTCACCAAAACCCCAAGTGAAATACTAGCTACTGAGAGGGTGAAGGGCTCCTTCCCAAGGCCACCACCCATAAAACCTGGGCCAAAGACACAACCCAATGAGTATTGTGACTTTCACAAAGGGTTTGGCCATAGAACTGATGATTGCATGTACCTAAAGAGAGAAATAGAGACCGCGGTGAAAACGGGAAAACTGGCCCATCTTGTCAAGGAAATTAAGGAAGGGGGAGGGGACCGTAAAGGGAAAGATGTAAGGGAGCCTGGGAGGGCAGATGTTGATATGATCAGAAGGAGGAATGAATTTGATACCACCAGGAGTGTAAAGGCCAAAATCCTGGGCTCCCCAGACTACATGAAAGCTCCCATCGTAATGCCACACCTAGAGGAAAACGAGGTGCAACGGCTCCCGCTCAACATCTCAGCCATAATAGCCGGCCACAAGGTGGCCCGAATACACGTGGATGGGGGATCCGGGGTAGAAATTATATACGAGCATTGTTTCCTCAGATTTGACAGGGACGTAAGAGATAGACTTGAGGAGGACTACATCCCCCTAGTAGGTTTCAACAACAGTGTGTCACACCCCCTGGGAAAGATCAGACTCCCATTCACAGTCGGGGTAGGGGATCGAGCCCGAACTCTAAACAGTGTGTCACAACGCAATCCTGGGAAGACCTGGGATCGGAGATCTACAAGCACAGACATCCACCCCACACGGAGTCCTGGTGTTCCAGACACCAAACGGCTTGGCTTGGGTTAAATCTGAAAACGAAGTAGTTTCTTCCGTATCCGAGGGGGAAACATCTGAGAAGCCCCGGAAATAGGGGGTTGAAGAATGGGTCCTTTGTGACAGGTTCCCGGAGCAGACGGTTAAAGTAGGAAGTCACCTGAGTGACAAGTGCAAAAGTGCTCTCAAGGAGCTGCTCCTTCTCAACATAGACGTATTTGCATTCCAGCATGGGGATATGACAGGAATCCCGAGAAGCCTAACTGAACACCGACTCAATAAATACACTTGGGCAAAGCCAGTAAAGCAGAAAAAACGAAGTATGGGCCCTAGTAAGAGGAGGGCCGCCTGTGAAGAAACCAGGAAACTGCTCAGAGCCGGAATAGTAAGGGAAGTGAAGTACCCATCCTGGGTTGCTAACCCGGTTATGGTCCAGAAGAAAGATGGAGGATGTGCATTGACTTTCAAGATTTGAACAAAGCATGTCCCAAGGACTACTACCCTCTTCCAGAGATAGACGTCCAAGTAGACTCCTTATCCCAGTATCCCCTGAAATGTTTTTTGGATGCCTATAAAGGATACCATCAGATTCAGATGTCAATGGAAGATGAGGAAAAGACCGCCTTCATTACAGACGAAGGGACATTTTGCTATACCAAAATGCCCTTCGGACTCAAGAACGCTGGCGCCACCTATCAGAGGTTCATGAATGCCCTCTTCAGGGAGCAACGGGGACGAAACCTAGAGGTATATGTGGATTACATTGTTATCAAAAGCTTGACCGAAATGGCCATGATAGACGACATAGCCGAGACCATCCGAACCATGCAAGATGTGAATATGAAGTTGAACCCTGGGAAGTGCTGTTTTGGGGTAGAAGAAGGGAAATTCCTGGGAGTAGTGGTTACCAAGGGCGGAATCAAAACTAACCCGGAGAAAACTCAAGCCGTAGCTGAGATGCGATCCCCCAGGTCCCTGAAAGACATCCAACAGCTGAACGGAAGGTTAATCGCATTAAACCGTTTTTTTATCAAAAGTAGCTGACAGGACCCTTCCCTTCATGAAGGTGCTGAAGGATTGTCTTCAAACAGACAGGTTTAAATGGACCCCTGAGGCTGAAGCTGCCTTCCAAGAAATGAAGACTTACATCTGCAAGCTCCCGACCTTGGCCACCCCAGTGCCAGGGGAAGATCTGCTCCTGTATCTATCTGCTTCAAAGACTACCATAAGTGCGGTCATGATGGTGGAATGGGAAGGAAGGCAGATACCTATATACTTCATCAGTAGGACCCTCAAAGGCCCCAAGGAGCGTTACATGCCCCTGGAAAAGCTAGCTTTGGCCCTTGTTTTCGCATCCCGGAGGCTGAGGAGGTACTTCCAAGAACACAAGGTCACCCTGATGACGAATCAGCCCCTCCAAAAGGTGTTAAGAAGGCCGGAGCTGTCGGGACGACTGGCTAAGTGGGCAGTCGAGTTAGGAGAACATTCCCTAGAATTCAAGACCAGAACTGCAGTGAAGGGACAAATACTGGCCGACTTCTTGGCAGAGGTCCCTGAGGATGAAGAGAAAGAACTTCTAAAGTGGGAAGCTTTAGAAAAGGAAGAGAAAGAAAGGGAGGACGAGGCAGTATGGAAGTTGCTCACAGATGGAGCCTCCAGCGAAGAAGGTAGCAGGGCAGGCGTTACACTAATCAGCCCCGATGGGGTCGAACTGACGTATGCCATCAGACTGGACTTCGAAAACACCAACAACACTGCAGAATACGAAGCTCTCTTAGCAGGGATGAGGCTAGCCAAGAAAATGAAGGCAAAGCATGTGGAGGCCAGTACTGACTCACAATTGGTAGTCAAGCAGTACCAGGGAGAGTATGAGGCCAAAGACAACACCATGGCTCAGTACGTGGCAAAAGTAAAAGAAACAGCCGAAGCGTTCAAAACCTTCAAACTAGAATACATCCCCCGCGGGAGAAACAGAAAATCTGATGCCCTCAGTAAGCTGGCCTCAGTGGCATTTGACCACCTGGCAAGAGAAGTCAAAGTGGAAATCCTGACCTCCCCCTCCCTCGGTACAGAGGAGGTAGCAGTTATTGAAAACGCACAAGAAACATGGATGACACCAATTGCAAAATTTCTAAAGGATGGAACGCTACCCGGGGGAGACTGGGCAGCTAGAAAAGTAAGAGTAAAGGCCTTACAATATGAGCTGGTTGACGGAGAAATTTACCGAAGATCATACCTGGGCCCATCCTTGAAGTGCGTTGACATGGAAGAAGCTAAGTATGTGATCAGAGAAATACATGAGGGGATTTGTGGGATGCACTCGGGGCCAAGAACGGTAGTGGCAAAGGCAATGAATGCGGGATTCTATTGGCCTCGAATGTACGAAACAGCATCCGAAGAGATTAAGAGATGTGACAATTTCCAGGTACATGCACCTATGACTCATCGACACAAACACCCGATGATACCCGTCTCGACATCCTGGCCCTTCCAAAAATGGGCCATCGACATAACAGGGCCATTCCCGGAGGGTCCTGGAGGGGTCAAGTACGTGGTGGTCGCCATCGACTATTTTACCAAGTAGATAGAAGCAAGACGCTTGGCAAAAATAACCGGGGAACAGATGAGGCGGTTTGTGTTAGACAACATTATATGCAGATACGGTGTCCCGAAGGAGCTCGTGAGTGACAATGGCGTACAATTTGCTAGGAAACCCTTCAGACCATGGTGTGAACAAATGCACATACACCAAGTGTTCACTTCCATCACCTATGCCCAGAGTAACGGGCTAGTGGAAAGAGCAAATCAAAGCGTTATCAAAGGGATGAAGGGGAGACTCGGAAGAAAACAAAAAGGGTGGCTGGAGGAACTGCCATTTGTGCTATGGGCATATAGGACCACCCCTAAGGACTGCAACGGGGAGACTCCTTTCAGCTTAACGTACGGGACAGAGGCTATTATCCCGGCTGAAATAGGATCCCCAACTGCCCGAATGAAGCTCAGGGAGGCCGAAAACGAGTAGGACCTCCGGCTGAACCTAAATCTGCTTGAAGAAAGAAGGGAAGTTGCAGCAGTCAGGGAGGCTAAGTACAAAAAGCAGCTCGAGAGCTATTATAATGCCAAAATGAAGAAACTTAGCCTCGTTCCGGGGGACCTGGTCCTAAGAGCCAACGAAGCCAGCCTACAAGAAAACACCGAAAAGCTAGGACCAAATTGGGAAGGGCCCTACCGGGTCATATGGGCAAACGGCAAGGGAAGTTGTAAACTGGAAACACTCCAAGGCAAGGAGGTCCCAGGACGTGGAACCTCATGCAGCTCAGGAAGTATCACATATAAGGGGTCTATCCCCGGGAAAAACGGCCAGGGAGCCACTTTTGTAATGGTTAACTATTAATCTGGGGCATACCCCAAGAAAGAATCTTTTGTAAGAATTTGTACTGGGAAGTTTAGTCCCCAAGAAATGAATGACAAACGGACAAATAACTTGTCCTCTTTTAACAAGATAACAGGTATTATATCTAGGCAGGCGTGCTTAGAAATGTTATAAGCCTAACCAGCGAACAAACACACATGTACAAGGTATATCAAACATACCAAACGCCCGGCTGTGGGGCAGAATAGGGTCTAGCTAACCCAGAGAAAACGGACAAACAAACCAAAAACATAATCTTGCATTATAAACTTGTCCAGTGATTGGCCTCGAACAGACAATCCCGGTTTATCAAACAAACCACAAACACAAAACACTTTTGTAAACAAATTACAAAAAGAAAGGTTTTATTACAAAACGAATGAACAATAAGAAGCCCTATTGGCTCAAACAACTAACATACCAGCCAACAGGCACAACAAACAGACAAAAGCACAGCTCCTTACAAACAGCCCAAAAGTCTTCAGGGAAGCGCCGACCTGACCTCTGCAACATAAAAGCACACAACAGAAAACAAACAAAAACAAAATGGAAACATACAGTCACAGGTTATATGATTAAGTACCTAGGAGAACCCCAACATAAAGGTTATCCTCCCAAAATACCAAAAGTTTAAAATATCCTAGGGTAAGCAATTATCCAGATTACAACCATATCGAAAGAGGTTAATGTTTAGAAATCACTGGGGACCATCCCCAGACAAAGACGGTGGAGACGAAGGACCAGCGGAGGAAAACAGGGCTTTCAATTCATCTATTGATATCATGGGATGCTCCAGGATCTTCTTGAGAATGGTCGGGGTCTTGCTCCCAAACTCCTCGTCCAGCTTAGATAGCCTCTTCTTAGCTTTGGAGTTGTAAAGCGGAGTCCCTTTCCTACCCAGACCCTGAGCAGAGTAAATATAGCCATCCTTCAATCCAGCCTGGTAGCCAACATCCTGGTACGCCCTATACACCTCCTCCAAGCCACTCTTAAATTCCTCTGACTGAGAAACGACAGTAAGGAAGGCTCCGAACCCTTTGGTGATCAACCAATGTTTCTCCTTGGCCAACTGCTGGTTATCATCAGAAGTTATCTCGTAATCTGCATACATAGTATTCAGCTGCTCCTGAGAAACGGAGCCAACTTCCTTCAAATACTTTAACTCAGCGGCCAACTCTTCCTTCTCCTCCACCAGCGCCGCCATCTCTCTTTCCCAGGCCTGTTCCTTTCGCTCCAACATGGCTCCAGCCCCCTGGGCAGGAAACACCAAAAAAGATCCAAAAACAGTTGGAAAATAAATAAAAAAGGGGGAAGGGGGAGAGAAAGGCTATATACCTTCTCCTCTTGCAACTTTCTCTCAGCCTCAACTACTTGACATCTAAGTTCGGCAGCGACAGACTGGGAGGCTTTGAGTTCACCCTTGAGTCCTTCATTCGCCCTCCTCAAATCGTCAATCCGCTGCAGCATGCCAGCACCCCTGAAAAAACTCTCACAGAGAGACATGCTATACTGATCCTCAAAAAGATCATCCCTCAAAGCAGAATTCATGAATCTATGGGAGGGAGGAACAGCATGACTCAAAAAATCCCTAGCAGCCTCAGGGGTCCCTATCACCGAAGAATGAGTTATTTTCCATTTAGGGACATAGGTGAAAGCGATAGCATCAGCAAACAGGGGAGCCAAAGGGGACCGATGAGTAAAACCCTCGGGTTGAGTGGGTTTACTGGTCCCAGTAGCATAGAGATGAGAGAGTTCAAAGGCTGAGGTAAAATGAGCCATGCCTACTTCCGGAGTCTTGTCCCGAACACGGGAAGAGGAGGGGCCAGTAGGGATCTCTATTGGATCATGAGAACTCCCCTACACAAAAAAGAAAAAAGAAGAAGAGCATCAAAAATCTCCCCCAGAACAAAATAAATACGAAGCAAATAGGTAAGAGGGAAAAGGAGCTCACCAACAAAGGTGCACTCACAAGGCTTGAAGACCTCAGATGCTTGGACAAAGAACCCTTAACCCCAACATGGGGAAGTTCGGAAGCAGCCTTCGATGAAGGAGGGGGCTTCTGTCCACTGGCACTCCGGAGCCTTTCCCGGATATCACGAGGAGCAGGGGCTGGCCCAGGGCTTGCAGCTTTCCTCTTACGAACCAAACGGACCTCCAGAGCTTCATCGTCACTTTGATCGGAATGCTTAACAGGGACGGGGTCAGGGTAACTCTCTTCCCCATCAGAGGAGGTTCCCTCACCCCCTTCCACAGCAACGAAGCCCCCAGCCTAGGCAGACCCCCCGGTAACCTGCATCCCGACACTCCGGTTCAGACCCGGATCAACCTCATCACCAACTACAAACTTGACATCCTTAGAATCCCCTTAAAGCAGTCTCCACAAAGTCAACTCTGCATAAGAAAAACACTAAAGATGACAGCACAAATACCAAGAAACAAAAGCAAACAACAGCAAATCCAGGACAAAAGATACTTTTTTGCCGAAAAAAGCCTTGGGGCGAACCGAGTAGGAAGGGCTCAGCCCCCTATGGCCAAGATTCCCTCAGAAAAAGTAAAAGCCCTAGTTGGATTTTCATACATGCGTTTCCACTGAACGGTCTCATTAGCAGACAAGGTGGGAACAGTATCGTCAATAACGGCCTCAGCATCTCTTGGCAGTGGGGACTCTGGTATCATGCCAGCGGAAACAAAGATGAACCTACTCTTCCAATCCTTCGGATAAGTAGATGTTGGCATAAAGGTATAACAGGGTTTCGACACACTGTTCTGACGCTTAGCAAAAGTAAACCAATCTCCATCAGAGATCAGTTTGTAGAACATGCAGAACAAGGGGACAGATGGCTCACCAGAAACGGCCGCACAAGACAACTTAAAGTGCACCACTCTCATAAACCCTAGGGGATGCAACTGAGAAAAGTGAACCCCGAAATGGCAAAGTAAAGCGATCTTGAAGGGTGAAAGAGGATACCGGACTCTACAAGAAGAAAACGCCAATGTATAAAGGGGAATTCGGTCCGGTGTACATTCAGCCGACTCGTTAGGGCCCGGCAAGGTGGGAGAGAACCGCTCAGGGATGTTGTACGTCTCGACAAAAGACTTCAAGTCCTTCGCCGTCAGGACCGATCTAATTGCAGAGCGACCGGAACGACTCATATTCAAGAAAGGGGCGGTGATCGGAAAAATATGACGGAAGGAGAGAAAGAACTAGAAGGTATAGAGAGGAAATTTAAAAAGGTAATGTGGTATTTAAAGAGGGTAACTGACGCACAGGAAACCGTCACATCACCAGTCCCTTCAAAATTTAAAAAAAGGGTGCACGTGTATCTAAGGGGTTAACTCCCGCCGCTAGTATCCGGCGAAATGATGAGCTTAATGAAAAGAAGGAATAATTAATAACTGGTCAGAAACGGGCCCACATTCGTAGCCCAAGAAGATTAACCTTTTTCTTAAGCAGTTATGATTCAGCCCCGGATCATGAGCCTCGGGTCTCAGAACCAGAGACTAAAGATGACTTGACGACGGGCCAATGGGAAATCCCATTTTACCCGCTTTGGGTTGCCTTCATGCGGGCCCAACAAGATACAAGCCCAAATAACGGTTTGCCTTGCCCATTAAGGTTCCCTTCGTTAGAAATGAGCGGGAAACTATGATCAGAAGAGGCAGGTCTCATTTAATGCCTGATAAGAAGAGGATCTTGGCTGACATTGTACTTCTCCGGCTAGAACATTAAATAAGGTGGTCATCTTACCGTTAGGGGTCAGACACGTGTCTGAACCCCTCGAAAACCCGCAGAATCCGTTGGATCATCTTGATAAAATATCTCACATGTGGGATAAGGGCTCGGGACTATATAAGAGCCAAAGGGATGACCATAAGGCAGATCGGAGGTATCACATTAAAAGCTTTCTCGTTTACTTCTGTCTCATTTATTCCGACCAACATTCTCGTACATTAAACACACACGTACATTTATTGGATTCACACCTTTGAGGAAACATTCCGGTGATCACACTCATCGGAATAGACTCCTCCAACTTTCCGGCAAGCTTACTTACTCTCACGCCGGAGCTTGGTCACGGATCCCCCTCCCGGGGCCCTCCGTGACGAGGCTAACGGTTTATTCTTTTGTAGCAACAGGAATCGGGATATCTGGACGTCAGCGAAGACCCCATTGAACGTCATCAGGGATTTGGGTATTCGACAAGTGGCGAAGCTTGAGATTTCCGACCGGTGGGGGGAGGGGGGAGGGGAAGTCACCAGATCTAAATATTTCTATAAAGCCGGGAGGTCGAAAACATATATACCCAAAAATTTCTATATGAAAACTACATACTCTCCACTACTGAGTGAAAAGTTCAGGGGGTCCACCGCCACTTAAAAGTTTCGCCCATGCTTGCCACCTAAGCCCTTTTGAGTGTGAAACATCGCCCCAATGGGGCGTGAGTGGGTTTTTTCGTGGGGCTAGCAACTGGCGTAGGGCGAGAGGTCACACACAAACCATTTTTAATTATTTTTTCCCATCTAATCATACTTTTCCATATCACACTTATTCTCTTTTATTTTATTTTATTTTTCTTTATCATAGTTTACCATATCACACTCATTCTCTTTTATTTTATTTTTCTTTATTTAAAATGGTTAGTGAAACCATTACACTTAAGTGGAAATGGTAAGTAAGACCACTTGTGCCTATGTGTATGTGTATGTGACGTGACACCATCATTTTAATGAAACCATTACACATACTCTTACATTCTTAGCCTTCTTTCCCTTTCATATGTTCTTCACGGAGTTAAACTTACTACCTTTACCAATCAAAATGATAAGAATAAGAATGTGTTTGGTTTGCGATTTTGTAGAGAATTAAAATTCATCAAAAGAATTAGAATTTAATCAAAGTAATTAGGCTTAGAATCTAGATTTTCCAAAAGGTTTTGCAATTTAAGGGAATTTGATTCTATCAAATGAATTTAAATTTGTAATACATTTGGGTGGCAAACAATTATAAAAGAAATTGATTCATATTTCACTCAAATTCACTAAAACGATAAAGTTAAATTAAGAAAAGCTTACCAAATGGATTATTAGTAATTCTAATCATTAGAGATGATGAATGAATACTTGGAAACTAATTTGCACTTTCAATTTGTAGCTAGAACTTCAAAATCTTCCCTGGTTTCGTATTTTTCTCAAGTACAAAACACTATTGAATTTGAGTCTATTTCATAAACAAAGGTGGCTCTTGTTGGAAGTCAGGCCCTTAATCAAACACACACAAACACGAGATTGAACAAACTCGTTCGACTATTTTATTATTTATCAATAAGAGCACACTAATTAAAATGACCCTAAGCCTCTATTTATACTAAAACCCATTATAGTCATCACCCGACTCGAACTCTATTTAATTAAATAAATTAACCAACTAGATAAACTAAACTTATCTAATTTAAATTAACAATTATCTCTAAAATAATTTTTTTGAACGGCAGATTTTGTTAAACGCAAGAAAACTATACAACAAAAACATACAAGCTTATACGAGTGTGATAATATGTCTTATGGAAATTTTTTATACATAATCATCGTTTCTTAAAGAACTACAGTAAAACCTCTATAAATCAATAACCTTGATAAAATTAATAATTTGTCCAGTACCAACTTGGGACCAGTACAAAATTGGACCCTAATCGATAAAATAATAAAATAATAACTTTTTTGAAATCTCAGTATATATATATTTGTTCCAACGAAACTATAAATTAATAATTAACAAAAGATTCTAAATTCTACAAAATGTGTATTAAAACTTGTTTTTTAATTATTTTTTGGTACCATGAGCTAACTTTTTGTATTAAAAAACAACGAACTTATCATATTCAATTAATTTGTGAATGTACATTGGACTTGAAAATTTAAAGGTCATACGTATCTCTTTAAAATAATAAATTATTAATTTATCGATATAACAATATCTTGCTAAATTAATAAAATATCTCGATACCAACATTATTAATTATTAGAGGTTTTACTGTAGATTGTATTAAAAAAGAAAACTTTAAAACCACAAATGATCTTAATTCTAATCACCACAACCTTATATTCCAAGCATCTTTTTGTAATAGTTAGTGGTGTCACTTTTCTTAAGAAACACTACCATGTGAAAAGAATGAGTAATTGCCTCAACTTTTCTTAAAATTAAATACTACACAAAATTTCACCTTCGTTTCTTCGAAAGAACAACTTACTCTCTTCTCCTCTCTTTACACGTGCACTTTCTTTTCTTGTCTCGTTAAGTAAACTTCCTCCACTCTTCCCCCTTTGTCCACATATGTCAAACAATAAATAAAGACAACGTATTAAAAATACTTTTAGTGGTATAAACATATATTTTAGGCCGAAATTTATAATAAAAATTGAAAAAAATATTAAACTAGTATTTTTCCAGCTACGTTATCCATATTTTTTCAGTGGTGGATCTAAAAAATCGTTATAGAGACGATGTTTCAAAAAAAAGGGTAACGAAGTAAAAAAAAAACGTCATATTTTTCTAAAATTTACACTACCGTCGGAACGTTAAAAGCAATGAGGATTACCCCTCGTTACAAGGTAGGTATTCCGATGTTTTCTTGTGTAGTTAAGTTTTAACTACATCATTGCATGCTAAAGTGCATGTTATATATGACCGCCAATCACGCGTTAGCTTTTGACTCGCCTAGATTGCCCGTTGTGGTTCAGGTGAACACCCGGATTCATTCTCTAATATTGCGACACATGTCGTTGACTAGAACCCCTACTCGTCAACTTGCCCACTCGCGCCCCCTCTCACTTGAGCATGTTGTGGTAACTTCATCATTAGCGCCTGAAAACACCCCTATTTTTTGCCTACTAGTGCTAGCCACCACCTTCATACCAACCACCACCCTCTCTGCTCGCGCCCCCTACTGAAGCTTGGCAGTTGTGGTGTGCGCGAGCCAAGCTAGCACTCCACCTGGCTAATGCCCCTAATAACCTGACCACAACACACAGTTATATAGCCTTAGGGGGACAGGGCGTCCCGTGATAGCCCCTCCACCACGCGTGGAAGACACTTCAACACCGCCACCAACCCTCTTGATCACGGGTGAATTTTTAAACGCGTGAAAAGTTTAACGCATTGAAAATTGAAAATGTGAACTGTCACACCCCGAATTCCACGTGTCACCGGTGGGCCCGGTGGGGAGTATCATGACGTGGTTGGCAACATAATAGTCAAACAACACAACATTTAATATGCACAGCGGAAGCAAATGAAAGATATGTTTCAACCGAATAAAATATTGTAATATCGTGTATTCACAAACAATTGAAAGTTTATCCACAGAAGGATAAAAAATAATTAGGAAACAGTAGTTCAACAGACGTAGGCATCTTAAGCTTGCGAGACTCTTTATTGATGCTAAGGAGAAAATCCAGCCTATTACGCTTAGTACCTGCATTTAATCTTTTTGGGAAAATACGTCAGTTTACACTGGTAAATACAATCAACTGACTCATTTTAAAAATGATTAAAAATTGATTTGGATACACGTGGCATAAACATTTTATAACTTGGGATAATCATTTAAATATATAATCTTGTAAAAGAATTACATGTTCCTTATGCGTTCAGTAGCCCGGAGCGTGCCGGGTTAAAGATCAATAGACACACCACATAATCTATTTATGCACTGACGAGTGTACGCCTACACTCCGCGCTTAGGTCGTGGCCATTTCGTAAAATGATGCCAAGGATATCCGGGACATGGTCATTAACCCCCCAAAGGCTTTAAGTAAACAAAACAATTTAAACGGGCCGATCAAATATTCAATTAACCACCATACGATGGAAGATTTGATGCCCGACCAAGCGGTATTTTATATACCGTACCCCAAGCCCGTATAGGGAAAATAAGTTAAAAGTATTTACCTGAGCAAAGTAATAATCACAATAAGCAATTGCAAGTAGCTTTTACTGGTCTCCTATTCTGGAACAAAGGTTTATAATAACCTATTAGGATCCTAACGGGTCTTTAATTAAGCTTAAGCTTAGACCGGTTAGTTTCAAAGATACGGTTCGTACGCACGATTAAGCGAAGACCGGAATCGAATGTGATTTAGACCCGACAAGTTTGAATACTTGCTTAATATGGGTATTTCATACACATTCTGGATTTTTAGATAAAACCGATAAGGTTTGACCCGTTTCGGCTAATTTATGTAAACTAGTTACTTAAACCGAACCGAACGCGTAATAAGCGTAACGGGTATCCGTAAGAGCTATATACAGGTTTCCTAAGTCAATATGCTTCAAATATGTTGTGACATCAGTAAGATGTCTTTTATTGTGCCCGAAACGAATTTAAACACAAACTATGCCCCGTAGGGGTAGTTTGGTCATTTAAAAGGTTATAAAAGAGTTTAAGTATTAACCAGAGTTACAGGTCTGATATAATCAGCAAAAATACTTAGTTTAATAAGTTATAACAGTAGGGTAAAGTATATATGTGAAATTTATCAATTATAACCAAACTATGCACCGTAGGGGCATTTTGGTAATTTCACATAAGCCGTAAAGCTCAAACTGAAGTCTGAGTTAAACAACTTTTGCTTACTGTTAAAATATTATAATTTACCTAAAATATCAGTACGTATCAACCCTTGTATGTTTAAAATAGTTTTAGTACATACTATGCGTTAAAAACGCTTAAAAGGCGATTAGAAGCCATTTCCGGGTTCTATACATAAATCCGATATTTTTATTATTCCAGAAGGCTTAAAATAATTTATTTCTCATTTAGAATCAGTAGCAAAAGGTTTGGAGTCAATTAGATATGTAAAACTCATTTTATAGCCCGTAAGGGCAAAACCGACAATTACCGGATTAAGCCTATGACTATAAGTTATGCTCAGCCTAAAATTAATTAAAAATCTTCAAAAATCCCAAAAATAATATATTACATCATCGGGTAATAAGTTTGATATCAAAAAGTAGGCTTAGATAGGCTATACGCTAATTATGTCGTTTAATTGCTAAGGAAGCTTTCTAATTACGCTAATGAGCATAACTCTCAATCTACACCTCAAACTGATGTCAAATTTTGGGTGCAAGTTTATATATCAGTAACTAAGGTTTCTCCTCTTTTACATTTTCAAAAATCACGTTTTAAGGTGAAAATGGCATAATGGTCAACATATGAGCAATTAACGGAAACATGCATATTAATTGGATAACTAATGAACCAAGGTGTATAATCACAGAGGGTTATACTAGCATGTAACCTAGTCCAATTAAAGCTCTAAGGAATTTTTAAAACATACCAAAACGGGTCAGAACTGAAGTCAAAGCAAAAGTCAAAGCTTTGCGACTTTCGGTTCCGAACCGGGTCTAAACAGAAGATTGTCGGGTTGAACATGTTTAGACATGTTCTTACGCTAATTACCAAGTTATATTAATGATCAAACATGTTGTATGTGTTCTACATTGCTAATTATGCATAAATTAGAAAATAAGCATCCTGTTGACTTTTTAATAACAAGTTTGACCCGACGTTTGACCTAGTTAGAGTGGGAATCAGAGGGTGCCCTTTTAAGGGTTTAATGCCCACATAATTACCAACTTATAACTACTTTCAATTCGACAAATCACTGGATCATTAGTGATTAATCGTTAAGTCAACCGTTAATTACGACGGTTTGACTTTTAAGCTTAAACTAAGCAAAAACTTAACTAAGAAAGGTTAAGTATACTTACTGAAGTCCTATGTACGATTAGTGATCACTTGAGCCTGCTTTGGAGCTCCAGAATTGATCAGAAATGCTGAAGGAAGGTGTGAAGAAATGGTTGCAACCTTGGCCCTTTATATAGTGCTCAAGAACTCATGGATCATTGACACACAAGTCTAACCAAGGCCATGGATCACTTCCAGATGTCCCTAAGTGTCTAGGGGTTGCCTAGGGGTCGTGCAAGATGAGGAAAATCGTTCATAAGTCGGTTAAAAAGGCAAAGGCAGACAAGAACCCAAAGTTTTCGGAACAGACAGGCCCTCGCGGCACGCGTAGCCCCCCCCCCCCCCAGGGCCGTCGCGTGGCACGAGGCCCCTTCTGAACAAATCTGAAATTTTGATTTTTTTACGCATTGGTCCTTGGCTCTTGGAAACTTTGCTACGACTTTATTTCTTGCACTTTGAACCCTCTAAATTGACTTATAAGGGCTTTAAGACATATACCCACTTTGTTAAGTCCTCGGTTAACTTTATTGTTACCCGAAAAGTCCTAACTTTCAACGTTGACGCTTTAACCCCTTGTATACGAATTTGATCATAACTTTCTCATATGATAACGAAACTTTATGAAATTTATATCGTGCATTCTAGTGAGCATAATTAACCGTTACAAAGCTTCGGGTTTGTCAAAAGGTCACTCAGAGGTATAACTTAAACATGTTGACACATTTAACCCCTGTAGTTTGTAATCTCTCACTTTCTTTCATATTTAGCTTCGTATGATCCATGATTTATTCGTTTGAAGGTATGAGCATCGTGTAGGGCTATTGTACAATATATTTATTCACTGTTGACATTTAGAACTCGTATATTCACATACTTTCCATGATTGTCAACTTTAATCCTTCTATAACATTCTTTCACACGTTCAAACTTATGACACGTGTCAACACATTATAGGACGTGAATTTTCGAGGTGTTACATCCTCACCCCCTTAAAAGAAATCTCGACCTCGAGATTTACTGAAATAAATAAGGGTACTTTTCTTTCATCTTGGACTCAACCTCCCACGTATATTCGGGACCTCTATGGGCATCCCATTTTACCTTTACAATAGGAACATGCTTCCTTCGAAGCTTCTTAACCTGTCGATCTTCAATCGACAATGGTTTTTCCACAAATTTCAAGCTCTCATCTATATGCACATCTGTATGTGGTATGACTAGCGATTCGTCAGCTAAGCATTTCTTCAGATTGCAGACGTGGAATACGTTATGAATACCACTGAGCTCTTCAGGTAAGTTTAACTTGTAAGCCACTGATCCAACACATTCGATAATCTCGAATGGTCCTATATACCTCGGGCTTAATTTACCTTTCTTACCGAATCGCATCACCCCCTTCCAGGGTGATACTTTAAGCAACACTTTGTCACCAACTTCAAATTTCATAGGTTTACGCTTTGGATCTGCGTAACTCTTCTGCCTATCTCGGGCAGCTTTGAGACGGTCACGAATCTGGACAATCTCGTCCGTCGTTTCAAAGTCTATCTCTGGTCCTGATAATTGGACATCTCCAACTTCCGCCCAACAAACGGGCGTTCTACACTTTCTACCGTATAAGGCCTCGAAAGGCGCAGCTTTAATGCTGGTATGGTAGCTATTGTTGTAGGAGAATCGATTAACGGCAGGTGGTTATCCCAACTACCACCTAGATCAATCACGCATGCTCGAAGCATGTCTTCCAAAGTTTGAATAGTACGCTCACTCTGACCGTCCGTCTGAGGATGGTAAGCCGTACTAAAATTCAAACGCGTGCCCAAAGATTGTTGGAAACTTTTCCAAAAATGTGACGTGTATCTAGTATCCCTGTCGGAGATAATAGACACATGTATGCCATGTAAGGCTACAATCTTATCCACGTACAACTGGGCTAACATGTCGGAGCTATAAGTCTCCTTAATGGGTAGGAAATGTACTGACTTAGTCAGTCTGTCTACGATAACCCAAATGGTATCGTTTCCCTTCCTTGTCTTAGGTAACTTGGTGATAAAATCCATAGTTACCATTTCCCATTTCCAAGTGGGAAGTTCAGGCTGTTGTAGCAAACCTGACGGCTTTTGATGTTCTGCTTTGACTTGCGCACACGTCAAGCATTTAGCTACATAGGTAGCTACAGACTTCTTCAAGCCTATCCACCAATAGTTTGCCCTTAGATCCTGGTACATCTTATCAGCTCCAGGATGAACAGAATATTTGGAACTATGGGCTTCCTGGAGGATAACATCCCGAAGTCCTCCATAAATTGGAACCCATATTCGTCCATTCAATTTAAGAATTCCATCCTTGCCAAAAGATAACTGCTCTTCAGTTACTCCTAGCTTTTCGTTAGGATAGTTAGCTTCCAACACAGCTTCCTTCTGTGCAGCTAACAACCTTTCATTTAAAATGTTCTTTATTTCAATGCTCTTGGCATTGATTCGGATGGGTTTCACCCTTTCTTTTCGACTCAAGGCATCAGCGACTACATTCGCCTTGCCGGGATGGTATCTGATTTCACAATCATAATCATTCAAAGTCTCCATCCACCGGCGCTGCCTCATGTTTAAATCCTTCTGATTAAACAGTTGCTGGAGGCTCTTGTGATCAGAAAAGATCACACACTTGATTCCATATAAATAATGCCTCCATAGCTTCAGTGCAAATACAACGACACCCAAATCCAAATCATGGGTGGTGTAGTTCTTTTCGTGCACCTTTAACTGTCTTGAAGCATAGGCAATAACCTTGCCTTTCTGCATAAGCACACATCCCATGCCAGTGTGTGATGCATCGCAGTAAACTACGAATTCTTCGGTACCTTCAGGCAATGTCAGTACAGGAGCGTTGCTCAACTTTTGCTTCAGAATATCAAAAGATTCTTGCTTCTTAGGGCCCCAATCAAACTTTATTTTCTTCCTAGTCAAGGAAGTTAGGGGTGCCGCAATCCTTGAAAAAATTTCAATGAAGCGCCTGTAGTATCCTGCCAAGCCTAGAAAGCTACGAATTTCTGTAGGCGTCTTTGGCT
This sequence comes from Helianthus tuberosus, assembly GCA_030545235.1. NCBI lineage: Eukaryota > Viridiplantae > Streptophyta > Magnoliopsida > Asterales > Asteraceae > Helianthus > Helianthus tuberosus. The sequence continues at coordinate 4,286 of JARYGA010025975.1, read as the reverse complement.
CTTGCCAGTTCATAACTGCTTCCACCTTAGCGGGATCCACTTGGATACCACGCTCACTAACCACATGTCCATGGAATTGGACTTCTCGAAGCCAAAATTCACATTTAGAGAATTTGGCATAGAGCTTCTCATGATGTAGAAGTTTAAGAATACAGCGAAGGTGTTTCTCATGGTCAGCTTGGTTCTTCGAGTAGATGAGAATGTCGTCGATGAAAACGATGACGAATTTATCTAAGTATGGCTTGCAAACGCGATTCATGAGATCCATGAATGCGGCAGGTGCATTAGTGAGCCCAAAAGGCATCACTAGGAACTCGTAATGACCATAACGAGTCCTAAATGCTGTTTTGTGTACGTCTTCATCCCTAACCTTCAGTTGATGGTAGCCTGACCTCAAGTCTATTTTCGAGAAATAACTTGCCCCATGTAATTGATCGAACAAATCGCCGATCCTGGGCAAAGGATACCTATTCTTTATTGTGACTTTATTAAGCTCACGATAATCGATGCACAGACGCATCGATCCATCCTTCTTTTTGACAAACAAGACTGGTGCTCCCCAAGGAGACGAACTAGGTTTAATGAAACCTTTAGCTAGCAATTCATCCAGTTGTGTCCTCAATTCCTTCATTTCTGTGGGAGCCAACCTGTAAGGCGCTCTAGCAACAGGTGCTGCTCCAGGGATGATGTCAATTCTGAATTCCACTTGCCTATCTGGTGGTAAACCAGGTAGTTCTTCTGGAAAAACTTCAGGGTATTCAGAAATGACGGGGATGTCTTCAATCTTGGGTTTCGGCTCATCAATAGTCACTTGTTCCATGTAGATGACACAACCCTTCTTTAAACACTTAGAGGCCTTGAGCATAGTCACTTGCTCAGGCAATCCATACCGGGTATCCCCCTGAATGGTAATTGATTCGCCAGATGGAGTCTTGATCATCACTTGTTTTCTATTGCAGACAATCTGGGCCTGGTTACGAGATAACCAGTCCATGCCTAAAACTATATCAAAACCGGCTAACTTCAAAGGAAGTAGGGACAAAGGAAAAGAGTGGTTCTTAATGGATATGAAACATCCATCTAATATGGTTGAGGCGGTTTCTATGGTGCCATCAGCTAACTCCACCTCATATTTTACTCTTAAGGTTTTAACAGGTAAATTCAGTAATTTGCAAAACTTATTATCTACAAATGATTTATCTGCGCCTGAATCAAAAAGTACTCTTGCATAGATGTCATTTATGAGAAAGGTACCTGTGATCACGTTATCGTCTTGCACAGCCTCCTTCGCATCCATCCTAAAGACCCTAGCATTAGTCTTCTTGGTCTCTTCAGGCTACTTGGCGTATTTAGGGCAGTTGGTTTTAATGTGCCCTTTCTCATTGCAACTGTAACAGGTCGCATCCTTCAAATTTTTGCAATCCAAGGTTCTGTGTTCCTTGGACTTGCATATCCCGCAAGCAAAAGTTCTTGACAGAGTCTGCGAGTTCGAGTCGAGTCTGCACTTCCCGAAGTGTTGTTTCTTGCAGACTTTGCATTTGGGCTTCTCACCAGACTGATGCCCATCTTTCCTTGACTCAGACCCCTTCTTGTTGTCACCGTTTCCTCGGTGCTTCTTGTTTGACCTCCGTGAATTATCATCTTCACGTTTTCTCTTCTCAGCATCTTTGTTCCTCAGCGATCTTTGTCTGACCGCATCCAGAGTGAGGGACAAAGATATGTCAGCTACCGATCTGAAAGTAGCTGGCCGGGAGGCCTTCACGCTTGCCTTTATCTCGGGGGCTAAACCCCCAATGAAACGAGCTATTCGTTTGGGTTCCGGGGTCACCAAATACGGAACCAACCTCGACATAGTATTAAAGCTCGTGAGGTAAGCTTGGCAGTCAAGGTTCTGCATAACCAATGATAGAAAATCAGACTCTATCTTCTCCACCTCATGCTGAGGGCAGTAATTTTCCCTGATGAGGGCAACAAATTGCTCCCATGACATGTTGTACAATGGGATCTTCCCAGTGGCTTGAATCAGTGATCTCCACCAGGCTAAGGCCTCGCCTTTAAAGGATTGAGACACAAACTTGACTATATCCCTCTCAGCGCATCCGCTGATATCCACTACTGTGTCCATCTCATCTAACCACGTCATGCAGTCAATGGCTCCCTTTTCCCTAGTGAAATCCCTGGGCTTGCATGAAACAAAGTATTTATAGGAGCAACCCTTGTTACGGGGTTCTTGATTTAGTACAATCTGTTGAGATGGAGCACTGTGGTGGTTTGAGGAGAGTCTATCATCATCTTTCTTGGGTTCTTCCTTCTTGGAAGGAGGCTTCGAATGCGGTGTAGATAGGGTCCTACTTCGAGTCCCACTATACTCTTCGTACTGCCGCTCTAAGGCCTTTGTAACTGCGTCGTCTACTAACGCTTTCAGTTCAGCACCCGTTATATTAATTCGAGCATTATCATTATTCTCCACTGGGTGGCTATTAATTTCATCCGAGCCAGCCATTTTAATTGAACTGTTGCATAAGACAATGACAATAGTTTATTTGAGAGTTTATTATGGAATTGTCTTTTATGGCAATTCATTAACCGTGGTAACAGAGACCATATTTGGTTAATTTGTTAATCACATTTATTTAGGATTTCTATAATAATTTATCCTAATCATAAACAATAAAAGTTTTATTTAGCACACAAGGCCTAGTCACAGGGACATTTTAAATTATAAACCATGATTTCAAAGAATCAAGGCATGAAGGTTTGAACATAGTTCATTACCTTTTTCAGACAGGGTCACAGACTATTACTGTCTTTTGTCTCATATGGAAATGAGCAGGGCCCGTAGGCACTATATTACCAATGTATGGTAAAAATATGATCATCTTAATTGATGATTTAAACCCATGATTCAGAGATCATTAAGTTGGGTTTGGAATCTTTGGAAAGATCCTTATATAAAAATGACGTGTGTGATTTTAACGAATCACTTCTGCCAGGAGCGTTAACATGTGTACAGATGTTAACAGGAATTTGAATCTTTTAAATAGGTCTTACCATCTTGGCCCGGTCTTATAATTGACACGAAGGCTAGGTTATACCGTTTAAGATTCTTAATTAACATTTAAAATAGGCAGATTATTTTTAAAAGGAATGATTTTAATTTATTTATTTCATATTTAATTTATTTATACACATAATGGCAAAAATGAAATTTATAAATTAAACATGTCACACCCTCAAAATCCACACGCGGAGTATTACCGCGAGGCGTGTGACGACCAGGATCTTAGCCACTAATTATTTTGAACCGTTTAGTTATTATTACAAATAATGGAAATATTTAGCGACCAATTTTAAAATTTCCAAAACATAGTTTGAGTTTGTAGCGGAAAGGAGAGAAGAACACATCGTAATTTAAAACCACAAGTTGTTCATATGAAACTTACGAACCACGCACTCCATCCGATTGCAACGTCCGTCCAAAGTTGTACCGAGCAACCTGCAAAGCATGCAGTAGAGTGTCAACATAACGTTGGCGAGTTCACGTGTTTACAGTTTTCCAGTTTTAATTTCCAAAAACTTGTTTTAACCAGTTAATTTTTCCGTTTATACATGCCATGGGGAGCTACCCCATAAGTGAGCGACTAAACTGTTTTTCCAATACCGAATACTTACTTAACCGTACGTTTCCACGGTGCCCCGTTTGTCAATGTTCTATCATCATTGACGGTTTGCCTGAGTCTATTAGTTCACGCCCGTTCCCAGTAACAAGGGTCGGTGTGAGGCTGGTCGAACCTAAATAGCGCTATCAACTAATAACCCGTTCGCCTGGCCCCGGCAACTAATCGGTATTAAGTAGTAGGGACTTGAGTGATAGAGTTTCGTTTAGTGTTGCTCGTTGCATTTCCGCACAAACAGTAATTAACTAAGAGTCCCGCATAAGGGGAGAAAAGTAGTTTGTATCCCTCACAAGGGGATAGCGTTGTTACCCGTATCCCACACAAGGAGATAGAAATACCGTATCCCGCACAAGGAGATAGTAAGCAATCCCAAACCAGGAAAAGTGTTTCGTTCCGTTTCCCAACCACCGGGAACGCATGCTTTAAGTAAAAAGTAGTGAACTCACCTTTGCTTTGCTCGGTTGACAATTTACTCGTGTTACGTTGGTCAACCATACCCTATTATGGTTGTTAAATATTTATTAGGTTCGCATGCAAGAAACGTCTCGTATAATTTACACGTATCTAACACGTAGCACGTAAATCCACATTTCATATAATACACACACT
>JARYGA010025974.1:0-27870 GCA_030545235.1 Helianthus tuberosus | reverse complement strand
ACGCCTATATGGTTTTACTTTGTTAACGTGACACTTTCAAAGACTAAAATCATAACGTGTTATCGTTGCCTGAGAACCATTGTAACACCACCACAACCCTTCCTACAACCCCCCCAACTCCGATCTCTACCTCACCACCAACTAATCGTCGTCTCTCTTCAAATCGAACAATATAACACCCATTGGATATTAAAATTCAAATCACGACCTGCATTGGGAATGGGGGCGTTTGTCGACTAACGGTGGCCACGATGGTAATGACGGTGTGAGAAAGGTCAATTTTTAAGATGTGAGGTTCAATTTACTGTGGTGGACTGTCCATAATTTTTTTGGAAAAAAAGGTAGACGAGAAAACGAAAGCTAAGCAATTTATTTTTGGGTTATTGGATTTTAATAATCCTAAGTTTCACCTGTTGGCCGATAATAATCCCAACTTTAAAAATTCCCTCCAATAATCCCAACTTGTAAAAGTTTGGCCGCCATTGATCCTTTTCAAACATATAAGAATTTGGTCTTCTCAATATATTCAATTACACCTAGAGACTCCTTAATTGATTCAAGTGCACCTATGTTAGAAAAAGATCAATGGCGGCCAAAGTTTTACAAGTTGAAATTATTGGAGTAAATTTTTAAAGTTGAGATTATTATCGGCCAACAGGTGAAACTTAGGATTATTAAAATCCAATATCCCTTTATTTTTAAGTAAATACATTATAATCACTTTTATCGGCTCTTGGCTAGTCATCTTGTCTATTATGATGAAATAAAATCCTTAAATTTTATATATCATGCTCAAATCTATATATATATATATATATATATATATATATATATAAACATGATAAATAAGTGTCATGTTGTGAGGGCTTGAGAGATGATGTGGCATCACCATAGGGCATCTAGAAATTGGTTTTGGCTCCAAAATTCGGGTCATAAAAATTCGTGTATATGGGTTAACGCGGGATCCATTTCCTTTAATTTTGACCCGACTTCCATTTGTACGATTCCAAAACCCTAGAGAGCCTCCATCTCCATTCTCCATCTCCATTCCAAGCAACTGATCTTCTCTTCAAAATGTTTTCCTTTTATGAATGGTCCGCAACTTTGTGACCTAAATTCTTCAGCCGCTTCATTCTTCTCATTCACACTTTCTCTTTTCGACAATCCTTTCCTTCATCCAATTCTTCCTTCATCGATTCATCATTATTAATCATAGGTACGTTCCGGCTACCATTATTAATCAGAGTTTTGGTTCTGATTGTGAATATGCGTTTCTTTTTCACCATTTCATGAAAACCCTAGATCTCACCTCGTGTTTTTCTGGTTTCAGTCATCTACAATCCATACGATTCAAGCATCAGGTAAACATTCTTATTTTTCTGATTATTAATATGTTCTATCTTAATTCTTTTGTTAATGTTAATGGGTTCGACTATAGAATGCCCTAGCGGCCACCTCCGGTGATGACGGCGAGGGTTTCGACGAGTTGATTTCAGAAATGGAAAATAGGTGAAATTTATTGAAGGGGCGATTATATTAGCAGCTAAAGAACTGGATGACTTAACTAATAGCAGGTTTGTATTTTTTTTTGTTTTTTGCAATTTTTGTTATAGGAACTAGAATGGAGGTTGTTTTGATTTAACTAATACAAATCGTTCATTTAGGTTTGATTGTTCAGGTTGACTTCGGAAATAGAGACGATAATAATCAAATCTAGGGCATCCATAGTTGTACTGTCGAAGAACTATGCAAAATCCAGATGGTGCCTTAACGAGCTTTGGTTGATCCTGGAGCAAAGGAGGGAGTGCAATCATTTCCTTTTACCTGTTTTTATCACGTCAACCCATCAGACGTTAGGAACCAAACATGAATATTTTCTATAGAAGGGTCAAAAGCGACAGTGGATAGTGTGAAGGAGAAAAAGAGAAGCACACATAAAGCCTGACCCTGATATTGATAGCTACTGATTGAGGGTTCACTTAGTGTGTATTGTGGAGAAAAAAACGAGACCAATGTGTTACATCGGTCTTGGTCCGGGTCAGGTTCTAAGGCGCTCATTAAAGTGTAATCGGATGGGGTTTGTCGTTGGTACCGGAGAAAACATTTGGGCTGGGTTTGTTGCTGAATTATGCAGCATCGTTAACCAGAAAATTACGTGTATCCATGTCATTTTATTTTATTGATTTGTGTTTCTATGGTAGTTATAAAATTATTGAATGGATTTTTGTTAATTTGGTGGTAGGTGGCTGATGTGGTAGGTGGCTGATGTGATAGGTGGCTGATTTGATTGAAATATTGGTCGGTATGTCGCATCGAGATTTTATTTTAGTTGTTTTTATCATGTTGCAGGGATACGTGGGCAGTTGGAGTATGGTGCAAAATTTGTGGCATTATTGGTAGGATATGAAGATGATGACGATTATGGAAAGTGATTCATCTAAACGGGAAGGTATGCTAAGGGGCATACGTGATGATCATGTTTATGATAAATTTATGTTTGCTAATGTGTTAATCTTTTGGATCCAAACTCTCAGGCATCTATAGTGGAGACGGTGATGTAGCATCTGATGGGTACCATAAATACAAGGTATATACCCTTTAGGTCTTCCATAAACCACAACTGATCTATTCGTTACCATAAGCTTTTACATGTGATGTTCAGGAATACATTCAACTTATGGCAGACACAGGTCTAGAAGCTTTAAGATTTTTCATCTCTTGGTCCAGATTGATCCCAAGTATGTTAACTTAATTCTCTAATATCAGTTATAACATAAGTTCACTAGAAAATCACATATTACATTACATCATGATGATCTACCACAAATTCTCGAAGATGAATATGGAGGATGGCTTAGTAGAAAATCAGTGTACATTTCTAACTTCACCCTTGCTTTTATCACCATTTATAAAATATGATAATATTTTATAACGGGTTACTTTTTTACAAATGCCGGAAAGTCTTTGTTGCGTATGCTGATGTTTGCTTCAGAGAATTTGGTGATAGTGTTTCGCACTGGACTACTTTTAATGATCGTTCTAGCCCATACCCAACTCACTTGGCCCACTCACTCACTAGGTCCACCCACTTTAGACGTAATTTTGAGATATATAATCCAGCTATAAGGGCATCATAGTGTATTTACGACTAATATTCTGTATAAAAAGATAAATCATTACCCAAGGTTAATATTCTGCTTTGAGTTGTTAGAGATTTAGAAATGAAAATTTTGGTTAAATCTATGAAGGGATGCAAAAGTTTCTTAATTTTTGTTATTTATGGTTAACAAGTGGTATTTTAATGAAAAACTTGATTTTTATATTTCTTTTTAGAATAGTAGGGGAGTCAGAAGTTCTATGAAGGTGATGCAAAATCTCATCGGAATACGGAAATGTATAGTTTATAAGATACTTTCAGCTTGCATTGAGTATTAGTCATGCCCTTCTTCACTAATCACAGTGTAATATTTTTGTTTTTAAGTACAAGAGTTGGAATGCAACACCATGCTAGCTTGTGGACTCCACGCTCATTTTGTAAGATTAAATATTTATTTATTTATATTTAATCTTGTAGCCATCATTATCATTTATATAATAAAGATCAAAATATATTAATAACCTATTAATAATTAGTTGGTAATTGTTGATGGACCATATTACCCTTATTAACTAATTGGGTTTCCTCTTGGGTGTATAAATAAGGGGCTTATTAGAGAGTTATAGGGTTACACACTTTACACAATCAATCAACCCTCATTAACATCAATTCGTTCTCTCTCCCTCTAACCGAACCTTACCCTACTTTCGGTTATCATCACCATCATTACTTTACACCCTAAGGAGGAACCGGATCAACCTGACAAAGATGTCGAACACTATGGCTGGATCTCTGACTGGATTCTCTACTGCTTTGAACACAATAACATGTATGTGTTTTATGTTTTCCATTTAGTTTAAACAGAACTGATCAACACATTTAAGATTTGGAACATAGAGACGAGATCGAGGATGAAATCAAATAGCGGATGTAGATGTGTAATTTTTTTTATATGTGGTTATTCCTGCTGCGCGTGGAGAAAAAGAATCATAAATAATGGCTTATGGTTTATTTTTATGCTTGATTTATATGAACTTTAAAATGGTGGTCTGAGGAAGAAAATGGTTTTGCATCTGGTCAAGGCAGGTCTGTAGTTTCCTGTTGGTAGCTGCTAGGGAGAATAAGAAGAACAAAATCATTCCAAAGTATGTTTTGTTAGCTGCGTTCAATATTAGTCATGTTGAAAATGAACAGCTAATTGATGATTTGGAGGAACTAGAAGAAGGGGAACTTCGAGAGAGATTAATAGATACCGGTCGATGGAAATATTCCATTCCAAGTGATTGACCTACTTGGATCTTTGCTTGTAATTGGTTTGAGTTAGTTATGAACTTGACGATTCGATAATTTTATACTTTATCAAGGTTACCCAAAACTATTTGACTACTATATACGTGCCACCCAGTCATGTATCCTATTTTGTTTATAAGCGCCCTTTAATATTTTGATGATTCAATAATTTCATACTTTATAGAATAGAAAAACACATTTTTATTTTTTCATTTTTTGCTGGATTTGGTATAAACAAAACTAAATACATATTTGGGTAGTTTTATTAGTTAAGTGACTTAAAAGAAAACAGTTTGGTATCATCCTTGTACAGGGGCTTTTGATGATTTCATTATTCTCTTAAATGAGAGTTTCTTTCTATAGTTAATGAACTTATACGGTGTCTCTTGCTCATTCTCATTAGTTAGTTTATAACTTTAGTTTGTACAAGTTTTAAAAGATAGTGACAATTAACTGATATGTGAACAGGTGAAAAAGTTGATGCCATGATCAAAGTTAGAGGAAATAGTAATACAAATTCAGTTTATGAGGCCTATTTTTTCGCGGTTAAGGGTACCGTGCATCTGCCCTTTTTTTTCCAGTTGGTTTTGAAAACATGTGTTTTTATTTTATTTCGTCACATAATTCGATTAATATAAATTAATTTTTCCTACCCGGGAAGTTCCCGGGTGATAACCTAGGTGAACCCGGGCCGGTCAACCCGTTTTTTTTTTTTGTAAAATAACATATGAAAGTTAAAGTCTTACTAAAAAAACACAAACGTATATAACACTTATAATTTGGTTGTTTTTTTTAGAGGGAACTTAATTTACTAAGAGAAAGACTTTGGTAACTCGAAGGATATGAATCTTCAAAGGGACTCGACTATCTTTAAATTGTATATCCCATCTATCACTAATTTATGCAACATCAGACTTTGTATTTTATTTTATTTATACACTTGATATTTATCTTAATAGTTTTCTCCAACCCGGGTAGCACCCGGGTGATAACCTAATTGTATTATATACACATGTACTGTGTATTTAAAAAAGTTGTACAACTATAACCAATTTTATGAATATCAATAATTTCTTATTGGCAAATAGCAAATAGTAGAAGATGAGTGGCATAAGCGAAAAGAACTCCTACTTAAAAAAAGGACGAAAGAGAGTAGTATTTTTAGTTAGTCTTCTGTTTTAAAAGAGTCGAGTCGGCTTAGCTTGCTTCGGTTTGTAAACAAGCTGAGTCAGAGTTTGACCTGGTTCGGATTGTGAGTTAGCTCAGATTATTTTATTTTATATACTAATTTTATTTTATATGCATTTGCTCTCAAATTTCTTGTATCCATAACATAGTTTTAACAGTTGCAAACTATACAAACATCAAGAAAAATAACTTTCCCTCCAACCTTTATAGTATTCTAACAAACGTTGATTCGATATTAGTTTCATGAAGATCTTCGTAATGCTTTGTGTATTGTATAGTTGTTTCCGTCATCTTTTATTACTATAAACCCTAACTAATAACATATAATTCCAAACTTATAAGTAAATTTGTATAACGATTGCATGACTTATCCACATATACAATTTATTCAAATAAGTTAGTTAAGCAATCGAATTAATTAAAAGTAAGCATATTGTTTTTTTTTTTTTTTTTATAAAAGAAAATCGTTGTAAACTTTAAATTCTTTCCAATAGTTTTCACTTTAAGTACAATCATCAAACCATTTTCAAAACCGAAATATCCTATATTCCTATGGTTGATTCAACGATATGTAATATAACATACGTGGTGTTCGAATCTTACTTGAATGGGTTGTGTTTTGTGTTATAAAATAACCCATTAGCATAGTTAATTAAAGGGTTCCCACCAATAAGTTATATTACAATATGTTCATTATTACAGAGAAGTTTTTGAGATTGTTTTCACTCTTTATTATTTTTGCAGCAAGTTCTACTTGATTATTCATGTGACAACTTTATATTTGCAGGCTTGTGAATTAAGGTTGGTTGTTACTTAATTTGTGTTTACTTTAATGATTTTCAGTTTCATGAAGTCATTGTTTAGAAACTGATTTTGTTTTCAGGTTTCTTGATAGGTCATACCAGCCCAAAAGTTTAGGCTTCATCGCTTTTTGTTATTCGGTATGGTACTTAATCTTACAATCAGTTTTACTTTGTTTTTTAAGAAGGTACTGTTGTCATGGACATCGAGGTGATTTCACATGCCTCCAAGTTGTATTTTTGGTGTAGAGCAATTGCATAAAAACTAATATGTGACTTTTTTGAGTAATAATATACTAATCTCTTCTTTTGCCATATAATTGTTGCATCATCTTCTTCCTTCTTCATTGCACAACACAACGGTAACCTCATTGGTCTGATTTATTTTTTGGTATTTGTAACATTTTGATTTTTTGTTTATTGATGCATTGATTCATTTGTAATCACTTGCAGATCACCCGTCATCGTAATTTGAGCAATTAAACGGAATTTTCTTAAACAGCACCGTAAGTTTCGTTCACTAATCCATGCATTGTTAATTCCACATGTTTTTTTATTCTTAATCATCGATTCTGTTTCAGGTACACTTTTTGTTGTTAGTTCCATGTGTTTTTTCAGATTAATTGTTGCTATATATATATATATATATATATATATATTGGTTTTGTTTTGATGAAAAGGGAAAACGTTCGAGACGTTTGATCCAAGAACCGAAGAAAAGATAGCGGATATTGCTGAAGGAGATTAAGATGATGTTGATCCGGCTGTTGAAGCTGCACGTTGATCCACAATAAGCACTGCCCATCTAAGTTTCCTCCAATGACAGTGGTTATAACAAGTTAATAAGGCAAATCACTGATCTGCCTAACAACTGTTGGATATAAAGACTGTTGTACACAAAGACTAATGAGGATTATTCACTGTTGAAGACCAAAGCACTCATGAAGACCAAAGCTCTGTTGAAGACAAGCACTGATGAACCAAAGGCCTGATCAATCAAAGGTGAACCACTGCCCAACAACAACAACAGTGGTTCAGCATCAACATCAGTTATTCTACCTTTGTTTATGTTAACAGTGTTTATATGTAACAGTATTTATCACATCAGTGTTTTATAGTCTGTTAGGTTGTTAGATGTCATCACCTCAGTGTTTATATGTAACAGTATATATGACATCAGTTTTTATATGTAACAGTGTTTATATGTAACAGTATTTATCACATTACCTCAGTGATTTGATCTGTACTATAAATTGAACAGTTTTTTTTATCTTTATACTAATAAATAAAAATGAAGTACACTTGGATCATTATTAAGCTCCTCATTTTGATTGTTTAGGTATAGTATTCTTGAAATTGATCTTTTTTTTGCAAACAAATGTTTATGGGCAAACATCTGTTTAAGGTCAAACTTCTGTTTAAGTCCAGACAACTGATATACAAGGCCAAACATCTTTTTAAGCCCCAACATTTGTTTAAGTCTAAACAGATGTTTAACCATATCCACTGTCTTCTAATCTTTTAACACTCTTCAAAATACTTAAAAATGATAGTTTTAATTAATCCTTAAAAGTATGTTACAACCACTGTGTTGGTTCAAACATTTGATTGTTAAAAGTTATCCACTGCTGAAAGACAACCTTTGTTTCTTCATTCTTCATGTTGACCACTGACTGACCAAACATCAGTGTTTCAATCACTGTTGGCTATCCACTGATAGTCAAAAACAGCCACTGCTCACATTTTTATTGTTGACATCCACTGATATTGACCATCAGTGGTTTCCCTAGAGAACAGCCACTGCTCACATTTTTATTATTGATGGGGTTAATTAGTGATAGAATGAAATTATCAAAAGAAAACTAGAATTATAATGAAATTACCATTTTACCTAATCGTTACATTCCAAAGAGATAAGAGTTCCTCCAACATTGTTTTCATGATAAAAATTAAAGTTAAAATAAAAAAATATTGTTAATGACAATTTGTTGCAAATCAAATCAGTAATAAATGTTAATTTCTTAAGCTTTGGACATTGAAAATTTGCAAAATGTGAATTTCAAATTGACGGTTTTTATCTCTTAATTAAAGTTAAAATAAAAATTAGAAAATTCATCATGACAATTGCTTTCAAATCAAATCAGTAATTACTGATAATATCAATAAGTTTTGAAATTCAAAATATGCAAATGGTAATTTAAAATTTACGTTCTTTTTTTTTTCCTACGCTTTGATATCATTTCTAATATTTAATTACTTTAATAAAGCAGGATATAAGGATATGCACTACTTACCTTTCAAAACCCATTTGCCATTGCATTCAATCTAAATTGTGAATGGAGAATCGGTAAGCTTGAATTCCATATATCAGTGGTATTTTTTTTTATGAACATCCATGCTAATTGTATTATCATATTACGTTTATCAATAGATATATTTTACTTATTCTTTTTTGTATGTATAGTCTTCAAATGGAGGGAGCAAAGGTTAGCATGCTTAACGATCTTAATACATTCTCAAATAACTATTCGATCAGAGTGAAGATTGTTACCATGTCGAGTAAGATGATGAATAAAAGAAAAATGAAACATATCGCCTTGATATGATATTTATGGATGAGATGGTACTGTATATATTTGTATTATAATTTTTTTGGACATTTGAATACACAAATGTTATATAACACGTTTTTTATTTAATCGGATGTTTCATATTGTTAGGGAACTATGATACAAGCCAGCTGTCTGCATAAGATGCTAGACAGATTCAAAGATTTCCTTCAGCTCGATCAATGTCTTCTTATCACCAAACCGTCTCTTGCTGCTAATAAGTCCTCTGCTAAGTATACCAACAGAAATGACAAAATATCTCTGTATTTCTATACTTCTGTTGAGAAATGCCTTGACTGGTCTGGACTGAAATACCGTTTTAATTTCGTTAACCTCAAGGATGTTGTTCAAAATAAAATTGAAGTTAATACAGTTATTGGTATGTAAATCACTATATGATATATGTACTGTTTTGTCTTATTGTTTTTTTTTTCATGTTATCGCTTCTTAATCCTGTTTTCTTTTAACAATATATTTTTGTATATAGATTGGATTGGTTATGTGGAAGTATATGTTTCAATCTAGAGGATACAACAAAGAAGGATGGGAGCAAGGGCAAGAGGCTTAATCTTAGAGTTGAAGACCTTGAGTGAGTTCTTTTTATCAAGTTGTTGCATTTTGACGTTTAAAGCATGACAAGGTTGGTTGATGTTATTATGTTTTATGTTAATATTTTAGAGGTCAAAAGTGTCCGGTTACTTTGTGGGATGCTTTTGCTATTGACATGTTTGCTTACATGAATGATAAGAAACGAGAGAAACATGTTGTTATCCTTTGTCATTTTAGTATGGTCAACCTTTACAAAGGTACAATTTATACTTAATTAGTTTAATTTTTATTTATTTAGTAATTTATATTTATATTTATGTATATGTTTTAATTTTGACACTGTTTATATTGATCTACATATGGTTTTATTTTTAAATTCAGGCAAGCGTGAAGTTGCAAACGGGTTTGACCTTAGCAGACTTTTTATTGACACTGACATTGAAGAGATTTCCTCTTTTAGGAAGAGGTATAGTTAGTAATATGCATATAAACATTAAAAAGTATTATTTTGATTTTACATTTACTTTTTACGTTTTAATTTGATCACATGAATCTGTTTAGGTATGTAGAGAAAATCTCTGCTTAATCTTCATCAAATAAGCATGTTGGTTCTTACGTTATCTCAAGTGTTGAAGATGAGTTCCTTAATAACCCTGATTTCATGCTTATTGGTTTCCTTGGAACCATATTAACGGTGTGTGTATTTTCTTATAAGTATTTTACATGCTGAGTTTTTTTTATAGTTTTTTCTAAGGATTATTATCTTTGTTTGATATCGATAGACAAAGAAGGTTTTGGTTCTCGGCACAATCACAGCCATATGCACTGATAAACTTTGGTATTACAATGGTTGTAACCACTGTAATTCCAGTGTTGAGGAAAGATTTGTAACGAAAGAGAATGTGGATGGTTCATTTGATGTTGATCATACAAAAGCTTTGGTGTGTACAAATGATAAATGTGAAGCAGTTGACATCTATTCTATTCCGTGGTTTGAGATTACAGTTTTATTTCCTTATACTAAATACTAATATGAACCACACTTCTGTTATTAGTAATACCTATCAGGGTGCAAGACTCTTCCGGTACTGTGTCTTTGACACTCTTTGATTGTGAAGCTTACAAGATTCTTAAGAAATCTGCCAAAGAGTTACTTGCAATCCAAGATCAGGTAATAAATAAATGCATTCAGTTATTTGGCCATGTAGTAAATATAATTTAAAATTAATTTTTATAAAATTGTAGGTTCTCAATTATGGAATCATTGTGCTCATAGTAATTTATATTAATTTTTATAAAATCATAGGTTGTTAATGCTGGAGAGATACTGAACCCATATCCTGAGATTTTTGACACACTGATTGGAAAGAAATACGTTCATCATAAATGTTAAAGACTATAATATTGAGCATCAGGTTGAAAACTATGGTATTGCAATGGTCACTAACGATGATGAGATCCTTGCCGCGCTCTACGCCAAATTCAATCTTAACCAGGTTTAAATCTTCATTATGTCATTCTTTTCATTTTATAGTCATATCGTTTTGAAACAGATTTATACTATTGTGTGTATTTTATGTTACTGTGTATTATGTACATAAAGCATGAGCAGTCCGAATCGTTGGATGATCCAGATTCCTGCAGTTTGTCTACTCCTGTTGACCTTATGAAGGTAATATAAGAATTTGGTTATTTGTACTAAATTTTTCGAAACGTTGATACTTATTGTCTTTTTATATCAGGATGAGAGGTCATGCAGCGGTGACAATGTTACACCTGCATCCAAAGCACTCGTGGGCAATACGAATCCCTTTTCTGACGAAACAAAACGTAATATTCGTGAAGTGTGCGACGTAGATGATGCGTTAGGTTGTTCCTCGACAAAGCGCCGCATGAGTGATGAACGGTCTCAGGATGAAGATGCTGGTGTTTCAAAGCTTTTGATTCCGAAGATTGAAAAATAGTTTTCTCTGTCTTTTCAAAAACATTTACGTGTTGATTTCATATGGTTTTGCCACGTTGAACTTATGGTTTACGTTTTGTTGCTTTTGGGTGTTTGGTGCTGTTATGTTTTGGACTGATTGTGTGGTTTTGAATTGCCTAAAACTTATCTGGTTATTATACTGTTTTGTTCTAATATTATAATGAGTATGGCCTTTCTTTGCATATTATAATGTATATATTAAATAAATATTGAAATGTTCAGTATTCAATATTTATGTTTAAAACTTATGTGTATGAAGAGAAGCAACAATTTATAATGTATATATTGTATAAACCCAAATAACAACTTTTTTATCTACAAACATTTGTAATCTTTAAGCATTTCTAATTTTATCATCTTATCTCATAATTTATATAGGATTATCAGTGGATGTGGTTGTTCTTTATTGGTTTTTACCGTTATTCCTGGCCACTAAGGTTTAATAAGTATCCGTCATATATTACAGTTTTAAAAAAATATTTAATTTGTGCCTTTTTCTCCCATTAATTTATATAAGTCATTTCATTCAATAGCTTATTTATATACTTCAAATTTTGTCTAAGTGATTCCAAGTAGGGTGTTGAGAAAAACTGTAACCAAGTAAGAAGCGTAAACCGAAACACATTTTATTCGGTTTTTTGTTCGGTTTATGGATCCACGTTTATATTTTATTTGTTTTGTTTGGTTTATTTGGATAACTGAAATATAAACCGTTTAACTTAATTATTTATTAAATAAAGATAATAATATTTTATAAATCATATACAAATAAACCATAAACCTAACCGATGAACACCCGATTTACATTCTACTAAGATTACAAAATTTGTTGTTAATGTTTTCTCAATGTAATAGATTTCTTGAAATAATTAATTCAATAATTTGAAACAATTCTATTTTGCTTTTCATGAAATGATTTTTAATTAGAAAATGATAAAATGGAATATTATAATTTATTGAGGATATGTGAATCCCTAGGTATGACATATTATAATTCAAAATTTAAAAACCACTGTTTGCTTTTATTTTTTTAATGTTCCTGATCTTTTATTCTTTCATCTTTTGAATCATTCTCCTTCTCTCACATATGCAATGTCAAAGAATTCACGTTCATCTTCTACGGCTGCTAATTCATCTCAACGAAATTTACACAGTAAGTGAAATGCTAACTTCTTAACTCATCATTTTCCAAAACAAAATCATATTTCAGATTGAAATGATAATTTTTTTGTAGGTCCTCTTATGAGAACTCCTCTTTCAGATATCTCAAATAGATCTCCTCTTTCAGATATCACAAATGGTAATAACTCTTGAATTTGCTTATAAGTATACTTTTTTCTGTTTTATGTATTCAAGGGGACTGATTCTTGTGTTTCGTACATATTATACTTTCTCTGTTATTCAGTTACTTCACCGGTTGAAAGGCGCAAGCTTCGAAAATTAATACTTGATAATAAGAAATCAAAGAATGCATCCTCATCATCAACGACTGTTCGTAACATCTTTTCTGACAATGCAAATTTGCTGGTATGTTCTGATACTACAGACCAACATATGTACTCTATTGCACGTCGAGTAGTTAGAAATGCTACTGGTTCTTTAATTTCAACTACACCAGGTTTGTATTTTGTTTCTTTATTATTTCTTTTGATAAATACATTATTAAACAACATACGTGTACTAACATGTATGTTTAAATATTGAATGTTCAGATAACAGCATAAACATAGGTACACCGTTAGATAGCAACCATCAATATTCCATTACTTCTAGCGTCATTAGCAGTAACAATCGGCCTATATTGGGTAGTACCTCTTTCCTTACACGGCTGTCTTCTGGTAAACGTAACCTCCAGTGCAAGAAACGTGATAGTACTCTTATACCTATGCTGAATTTGGATTCAGATGGAGACGATGTGTTTTTATGCACTGATGAAGATCCTTATAGAGGGATATCTAAAGGTTTTAATCTATTTTACTGTTTTAAGATATTTGTTATATGCCACCTGTAATATAACTATCAATCATTTTTTAACAGATTATTTGGACAATGGTGACCAAGTGCTTAGATGTCAGGTTTGTAGTGCAAAGTTATGGACATCAGAAGGTGGAAAAGGTCGTTTAACTATAAATAAGCTATGTTATAGTATGTGTTGTAGGTATGGTAAAGTTCAGCTACCGTCTTTAAAGGATGCACATCCGTCTTATCAAATTTTGTTTTCTTCCTCAAATGTAAAAAGCAAGTTCTTCCAGAAGAACATAAGACGATACAACTCTATGTTCTCTTTTACATCTATGGGTGGAAAGGTTGATTTTAATATCAACAAGGGCAATGCTCCATTTATATATCGTATCAGTGGCCAAAACTATCATTGCATGGGTAGTCTCAAACCTCCAGATGGAAATGAAGCTAAGTTTTGTCAGCTATACATACATGATACCGAAATGAAATAAAAAACAGACAGGAATTATTCAGGTACGAGTGATTTCTAAGTTCCATTTTTATTCTGTGAAAGAACAACTAGAAATTGAACCATTAGTAGTTCACTATCAGTTGTTAACTAGCGCCAGTGTTTTAATCACTAGCAGTGCTTACAAGGTTTCCATCAGCTGTTTGACTTAACAATAGTTTGCTTTATTCATTCTAAATTCATCAGTGGTTGTAGGTAATCTGAAATGTTACTTTTTTCAACATATTCTATAAGTTTTGGGCTGGTATCAGCAGTTGTTAACCACTGCTCTTCCTTAACATTTAATCCTTAATCACTTATTCTTTATCCACTGCTTACTACAACAGCAGTTGTTAACCATCTGTAGTTCACTATCAGTTGTTAAGTACCATCAGTGTTTTAATCACTAGCAGTGCTTACAAGGTTTGCATCAGCTGTTTGACTTAACAGTAGTTTACTTTATTCATTCTAAATTCATCAGTGGTTGTAGGTAAACTTAAATGTTAGTTTTTCTCAACATATTCTATAAGTTTTGGGTTGGTATCAGCATTTGTTAATCACTGCTCTTCCTTAACACTTAATCCTTAATCACTGATTATCTATCCACAGCTTACTACAACAGCAGTTGTTAACCATCAGTAGTTCACTATCAGTTGTTAAGTACCATCAGTGTTTTAATAACTAGCAGTGCTTACAAGGTTTTCATCTGCTGTTTGACTTAGTACTAAACAGTAGTTTGGTTTATTCAATCTAAACTCATCAGTGGTTGTAGGTAAATTGAAATGTTACTTGTTCTCAACATATTCTTTAAGTTTTTATAAAATGAGATACTATTATAGTTATGTTAATGTTTTGTTGTTTTTTTTTTCTTTTAACAGCAAAAGAACCAAACCTTCATCGCCTACTGATAAAGAACTTGATGTCGAAATGATAGAGTATTTGAGGGCTTTATTAGATTCACAAAATATGTTGGTTAAGACATATAGGATGGTCAGAGACCATTTTCACCAATCTCCAGAGGCCAACCTTAGTCTGCGACTTATTTATAGAAGAGAAAAAGACGGCAGGACATATACCTTACCCACCATATCTGAAGTTGCTGCTTTGGTTGTCGGAGACATAGATAAAGCTATAGCCCATCGTGATATTATCGTCGAAACTCGGTCGGGAATGCTCCAGCGTATTAGCGAATTACACCCATCGTATCTTGCTCTGCAATATCCGTTACTTTTCCCATATGGTGATGATGGTTATAGAGTTGATATTCCTCATAGAGATTTTATGTCCACACAAAAGAAAATAAAACCAAAGTGCACAATGAGAGAATTTTTTTCATATAGGATCTAGGATAGAACTTATGGATTTTCCTTAATTTTAAATGGGCGAAGGTTGTTACAACAGTTTTTGGTTGATGTGTACACAATGATTGAGAGCGAAAGACTAAAGTACATCCGGAGGCAACAAGCGAACCTTCTCTCTGAAACATTTGAGAATCTTCAAAAGCATAAATCTAAAGGTAAGGAAGTTTTAACAGATACTGGAAAGCCTGTTATACTTCCTTCTTCATTTACTGGTGGTGCAAGATTCATGCAACAAAATTACCTCGATGCAATGGCCTTATGTAAGTGGTATGGGTACCCTGATTTCTACATAACTATAACGTGTAATCCTAAGTGGCCAGAAGTAAAAAGATTTCTAAAAGATTCAACCATCAAAGCCGAAGACAGGCCTGATATATTGTGTCGATTGTTTAAAATGAAGCTTGATTCCTTACTCAAAGATTTGAAGGATTCTAAGTATTTCGGTGAGATTAACGCTGGTATGTTATTTCGTTTTCACATCTTATCCTCTGATATATATTTTGTAATAAAGGTTATCAACTACTAAATCTATTTATTTTTCCTTTTTATTTAGTTGTTTATATAGTAGAATTTCAAAAGCGTGGTCTTCCTCATGCACATATATGCTTATTCATGAAGGTCGATTGATATGTGCAAAATGCAACATATAAATTACATCAAATGTGGCATAAAACTAACCCTTTTTAGTACTAATGTTGGAAAAAGTATGTTTTTGTCTTCCTTTTGTATTTTCAGGATTAAATGAGCTCAAATGAACAAAAGAAGCAAAAAGGCAGCTAAATCTAACATAAATACAAGAAAGGGATCAAACGTGGCATGCCCGACCCCCCGACAGCATCTTCCCAAGCAAAAACAAGAGAACAGAAGGCTGAACACACCCCGTGCTCAGTGAACACGGGGGCGTGCCCAAGTGTCTGTAGAAAAGACAAAGTTGTAGAAGCTTCTATCACCCACCACGGGGGCGTGCCCACCGGACACGGGGCCGTGGTCAACTCTAAGATTCGCAGAATCTAGGGAAATCTTTATAGTACAGATACGCTTCTGCACATGGGGTCGTGCCCAGCGGACACGGGGGCGTGGTCAACTAATGCATACAAGATGCAATTAATGAAGAAAGAAAAGGAAGGTGGACACGGGGCCGTCCCGAGCGTCTGTTCAGGCTATAAATAGGGGTGCTTGGCTCATTTGCAAACCATCCCTTGGCACACCACCTCTCTCACACTTCACCCACCACCCACCACCATCACAACACCATCATCCACCACCATCATAGAGTGTGTGAGTCGTCTCGGGATCCAACATTGATCGTAAGAGTTCTTGACAATCAAAGGCCATGTTTGCCTAAGTCTCTTACATCACTTGGTGAAGACAACTGTCTAGTGTAATACTTTTTATTTTTAATCTTTTCGCACTTTTTATTTGTTTATGTATTAATGACTTTAATAACTAGTTTCTTATGTTGAAGGTGATTCTTCCTTATCGTTTGTTCGTGGTGTCTTGGCATTATTTTACTGTCTATATAAAATAAAAGATTTTCACCATTCATATCTCCACGGTCTATGATGCGTGTGTGGTGTGTATATAAATTTAAGTATATTTTAAGCCCTTTTTACACGTTAGTCAAGTTTTAAATTTATAAACACGATATTTTACTAACACCAAACACACATATGGGCAAGTGCACCCATCATGAGCATAGTATAGTGTTGGCAAGATACCGAGGTCGTCCAAGGACACAAGAGCTTTTAGTACCGGTTTATTCTCAACGTCTAATTAAATCAAAAAGTTAGAAAAAGGTTTTTTAAACTAGAAAAATAAAACTAACTAAAATGCTGAAAAGTAAAATAAAAGTAAAAACAGATAGACAAGATGAATCACTTGGCTCCGACTCGTGTTTAGTGTAACCTTTGATTATTTCCGCACTTTTGCACTTTTTAAGAGATTATTTAGTTATTGTAGTAGGCCCCTCTTTTGAAGGTGACGTTACCCTCAACCCAGTAGTTTGAGTTAGCAAGGATACAATCCTAAAGGGTCGGATTATTGAAAGATAATTATTTATGTTATTAATGCATATTATGGTAGGCCCCTCTTTTGGAGGTGACGTTACCCTCGGCTAAGTAGTCTGAGTCAGCAGAGATACAGTTCTAAGTAGCCGGATTAAAGTATTAATAGTAGCTTACATATGAGGGGATCAAATAGTTTGGACCCCCGCCATCCAATACCGGTGGGTATTGAAGGAGGTCCTACTAAATTTGACCCAGGTCCTTGCAGGATCTATACACTGAACAAGGCAAGACTCTTACCAAACCGTTCCCTTAACCCCCGACCAGGTAGCCAACATATCTCCATATAGACCGTGGAGATATGAATGGTGAAATTTTTTATTTTATATAGACAGTAAAATAATGTCAAGACACCACGGACAAACGATAAGGAAGAATCACATTTAACATAAGAAAGTAGTTATTAAAGTCATTAATACACAACCAAGTAAAAAGTGCGAAAAGATTAAAAATAAAAAGTATTACACTAGACATTTGTCAAGTTTCTTGATAACCCAAAATCTTTGAAACTGGTATGACATGTTTTTATATACATACTTTATTTTTATTGAGATATATATTTAACAGTTGTTATGGTTTATATTTTCTTACACTACTTAAAAATTATATACAGGATGTACCTATAGCCTTTGCTAATCAAAAGTGGGGAGATTGTTGGCAAAAAAATAAGTTGCGAATCTATCTTGAGTCTGGTAAAAAATGGGCTGTGAGGGTTAGAACAGAAAATTCAACGCCAATAATAACTGACGGTTGGGACAGTGTTGTTAAAGATCTCAATCTGCCCAGGGATACTTTGTTGGTTTTCAGACCGTTAGGTGATTTTGGGCTTGAACTTTCATGTTTTGTTGATGGCATGTGTGGTGAATCTTATTTCACGTTTAATCGTTATGCAAGATTTGGCTTTACGGTATGACTATTGATCTTAACTTGAATTCTTTTGCATGTTAAACGTGTCAACACTTATTCTCATAAGTTACATACTTCACGTATAGTATTCATTATTTTTAATTTTATGCAGGTAATCGAAGACTGCTTCATTAAACAATTTTACGTAAACAGGCCACCAAGTGGCAAATTTCAAATCTCTTATAAGGGTTCCTATTGGAATGTTGAGGCGTCTAAGGTTGATACCAACTTTGGATTTGCTAGAGGATGGACGGAAATGTGCAACGATGTTGGGATACTGGAGGATTTGCTTGTGTTTAGCAGAATTGATGATGTTGTTTTTGAGGTAGTAGTTTATAGAGATGAGACTCAGATTTGCTTTTCGAAGAAACCTGAATCTGACGATGATAGTGTACTTGAGATATCGAAGGCTGATTATGTTGAGAATGTATTCAAGGTACATATGTATTTAGCATTAGCAGTAAAAGTTTTAATTATTTTAGCATTATATTAATTATTTCATTAATGTTGACCAGGACATCTATGAGGATGAAGAAGTTGTGTCTGTAGGTGAAGGAAGAACCGTTACTCAGGTACTTACTAAATTATTAAAATTATTTATTTTTAATTTAACACATATAAGAATTTAATGTTTTTACAACTGTTAGTAATGTTGTTTACTGATGTTATATTTATCCAATAATGTATTATTTAGAAGAAGTTACCAACCAATGCCGAATGCACGTCGAAGAGACGCATGTCTTCACGATTGAACAAAACCCAAGATGTAAGTTTACCATCTTAAAAATTGTTATATTACTATGGTTAAAAGTTACTCTATGACAACATGTTAAGAAGAAAGGTGAAGTTACTTCTGAGAGAAATGAGACGGTCAAGAATAGGACTAAGGGAAATGCTGCCTTACCTGTCAACACAAGTGATCATATTGGATGTTCTTCATCTGTTCATAAATTTAAGGTATCTATACTCGCCACTTAATTAGTATATGTTATATAAACTGTTTTTTTTTTTTGCATATATTCAACATTCCTTTAATTCACATGTATATGTTTACTTTTTCATCAAGGGGAAGAGAGCCGCCAACGTTCAGAAAAAGCTTAACCGTAGAAATAAGATTACAAAAACTGCAAAAAAAATTATGGACATCTTCTTGACCCTGAGTTCTTTCATTTTGATCACAAAGGAGACTATAGGCTGGTATACCATTTTTATAACAAACTAATGATTTACGTTTATTTGTCTGACTATTATTTTTTTCCACACAATACATGTAGCGTCTTCCTGCTGAAGTTGCCAGACGAGCAGGTCTTTCTGTTGATCTTCATCCTTTGAAAGTTCAAAACATGGTTGGAGTTGTGGAGGTTTATGATGTTAAGCCGGAGTTAAATGAATTAAAGCCACGTTATGCGTTGGACAGTTGACGAAAGTTTATGACTGAGAATAACTTGAGGTTTGGTGATATGTTGCACTTCACATACGTGTCTTCGCAACAGAAGATTGTATTAAATCAAGTTACCTCAGTTTAACAACGACATTTAAGTATGTTCTGATATCAGATATTATAACTATGAATTTTTTGATGGTGATGTTGTATGTTTTTTTTTTTTAAATTATTAACTTGATGTTTTGTTGCTATGTATGGCTAACATGATAAAACATTGTTATTAGCACTTTATGTTTTATATATAGATGATCTCATGCTTCTTTTTGCTAATAATAACTGCAATTAGTAGAAACTTGGTTTATTAATCGCAAATGTGACATTATTCTGCATTTATGGGTTTATGAATTTAGAATAATGGATGGATATATATAATTGTATTTGGCATGATGATGTTGTGTTTCATGTTGTAAAAACCAGGGAATTGTCAGATAATAGATTGCTTTGCCCGATTAGATTATGTGTTAAATTATAGTTCTTTAAGTTATTGTTTCACTTTCTTGAATTCTATGTAATTTTGTAAAGAAGTACAATAACAAACAGTGGTTTGAACATCTGTTTGCCTTTTGGTCAATAGTTAATGGAAACCCATGTTAGGTTGAACAGTGTTTTGAAGAGAAAAACAGTGTGAGAAGACAGTAGATCTGATTAAGGGGCTATTTGGTAGCCTCTGAATGGTCATTAAGAGGCTACCTCTTAATGGAACCATTAAGAATTTTACCAATGAGAAGGTAGAAGAATGTGACATGTGATGATTTACCATTCAGAGCTTACCTCTTAACCATTCAGACTTGAGGTTACCTCTTATTCATTCAGATGTTTTAAACCATTAAGAGGTAGCATCTGAATGGTCATTAAGAGGCTACCAAACAGCCCCTAAGTTAAACATATGTTCAGGCTTAAACAGATGTTTGGCCTTAAACAGATGTTTGGCCTTTTATATCAGAGGTTTAGACTTAAACAGTTGTTTGACCTTAAACAAATGTTTGGCCATAAACAGATGTTTGACCTTAAACATATATTTTGCCTTAAACAGATGTTTGGCCTTCTATATCAGATATTTGGACTTAAACAGATGTTTGACCTTAAACAGATGTTTGGCCATAAACACATGTTTGGCCTTAAACCAAACATCTGTTTAAGGTCAACATCTGTTTGACTATTAGTCAACGTTAGATTGACTTTTGGTCAACATCTGTTTAAATTTTGGTCAACATCTCATTTAGTATTCAACAGAACTTTGAATAACTCAACATCTGTTTAATTCGTTGTTTCGTTTTCTTGAATTCTATGTAATTTTGTAAAGAAGTACAAAAACAAACATTTTTACAAAATCCCAAATCACCCTATCATGTAAGTGCATTGAAGTAAAAGTGGAAATGATATTATTCATGTGGTCCTGTTATGCTTTTGTTTGACCTCTAATATGGATTCATGATCTAATCCGGTGATTTGAGGACATTGTTGTTGAATCGAATGAGATGCTTGATGTAATGTGGTCGTATTAATAACAAATAGTAATTAATATAACTAAGTTTCCCTAGCCTCCTGGGTAATAACCTAGTTGTATTATATACACCACATGCAGTATATAAAATCCTTAATTTAATATATCATCTTACCACATGCTGAACCCGCTTGAGGAACCGCACCGCGTTAGGGGCGAGAGCGCCAAAAGTATCGAAAGCGAACGGGACGAACACGTGCTGATTCTCGATGCAAGCTTTTTCATGCTTAGCTACTTTGGCCGCCTCTGCCTTAGTTATTGCTTGGCCCGCCACAAACCCGTGGTCCCTTAGCCCAACCAGGGGGGACACACCTGTCAAATCAACACACGCGTGTTTTCCTCCTTCCCATCCAAAAACAAGAATGTTAGCGGGCCGTAGGGAGATCTCCCTTCTAATGGATCGGTCAAGAAGTTCACCGGAGCTTCTTTTTTTGCCGAGATCCCTGCCCGCTTAAGGACATCATAAAGAACATCACGAACTAAATCGTGTCGATATTTAAATCCTGGTAATTCTTTGCAATGGATTGCATGCTACCCAAAAGAATCCAAGCAATACTTCCGACATACTGGACACGGGTCATCAACCCGAAAAAGTGGTACCATCAGCCGGTACTTGAGGATAGCCCGGTATTCCACAGCCGACATACATTTCCCTAAACCTTCGATGGGAACAACAGATAGGAAATCCTGAGCATGGGGGGCTCGCAAACACTCAAACACGGCTCGCTGCCGCGGAGACAAAGCAAACTTCTCTTCAACTGTCTTGACGATTTCGCCATATAAGGCATTCGCCATAATTTTCTGGGCTTTAATGGGGGCGGTGTCTTTAATGTAGAAACCGCTGACATCAAGATCGGGAAGAGAACTATGCAAATTGTCCAACACACCCCTGTAATCAGAGTCCAACAACCCACCACCACATTCACGAAGGATGTGGTCTTAAAGAACCCAAGATTGGGCCCTTGAAGCCACAAAAGCGTAGGAGGAGGCATCCTCAGTTGAGCAAATCCCAAGCTCCCCATAACAGGTCGGGAGGGAAGCTAACCTCCATTGTAGGTCCCCAAAAAAGGCACCCCCACAAACAACAATGTTCTCGATCGCATTCCGAAGCCCCTTGTCAAAAACAGAGATGGCTTCCCCAACATAATAAGGCTGACACGTCCTTAGCCCAAACAGTAGTTTAGCAACCCCCATACACGAACGAAGCAG
This sequence comes from Helianthus tuberosus, assembly GCA_030545235.1. Classification (NCBI taxonomy): domain Eukaryota; kingdom Viridiplantae; phylum Streptophyta; class Magnoliopsida; order Asterales; family Asteraceae; genus Helianthus; species Helianthus tuberosus. The sequence continues at coordinate 5,417 of JARYGA010025974.1, read as the reverse complement.
GAGGAGCTCGCTCTGAGGGTCCCGAAGATGTTTGAGGCATCCCATCAACTCAACCGCACATTTAGCTCTTTTAAGGGCCAAACCACTAATAAACTCCCTATCTCTACTGACAGCACCACCCAAGAGTTTCACACCATGCACCGGCCTACCAATCTCCCACGGAAATAAACTCTCTTGAGTCTTCACCCCGTCGCATGTAGGCCAAAAAACTTCAGTTTTTTTAATGTTGAGAAGGAGGCCCAAGGAGGGGCCCTCCACTCTAATGATGTCTAAAGCCTTGGCCACCTGAGTAGCATCTCCAATAAGGGTCCCATCATCCAGGTACTAGGCGTGAAAAAGAAGCTTGCAACGATATCTGATTCGGAGAACAAGAGGGTGTAAAACAAGGGCAAAAAGGAGAGGCCCTTAAGGATCCCCCTGCTGAACTCCCGTGGAAGACCAAATATTATCATTCCCCACATAAAGCCTAGCTGGTTGCCCGTATAAAAAATCAACCCAAGCAGAGATGGATGGACACATTTTCCTTACCTCATTTAAAAGGGCAGTTATGTCCACAAGATTAAAGGCATTCAAGAAATCGACGGTAAGCATAGCCAACGACCCGTCTTGGTGGTGCGTATTTAAGAGCCTGTTGGCACTATGAAGAACCGCCTCAGCCCCGTTTGGAACCCCGACCCCAAACTGAAAGTCGCCAAGATATTTGGCCATATCCTTCCCCACTCCCTTCATCGCTACCTTGGAGACCACTCTCCTCCAGATCGAACCCACTGCAATAGGCCTAATCCCATTATCGGGCTTGAGAAGGGGCGTAAGGGGAGCCCTCAAACCATCTCTCCCACATGACGTCCCTTTAGGTAATGATTTGATACACCCAAGCACACTGTCGGTCTCCGCTACAAGGTGGGGCTCTGACGGAAGGAAAACGGGCATGGTCGGAGGGGGCATTGATGTGTACAAAATGCAACATATAAATTACATCAAATAAGGCATAAAAATAACCCTTTTTTAGTACTAATGTTGGAAAAGTGTGCTTTTGTCTTCCTTTTGTATTTTCAGGGATAAATGAGCTTAAATGAACAAAAGAAGCATGCAGCCAAATTTAACAATAATACAAGAAAATGAATAAACGTGGCATGCCCGACCCCTCAACAGCATCTCCCCAAGCAAAAACAAGATATCAGAAGGCTGAACACGCCCCGTGCTCAGTGAGCACGGGGGCGTGCCCAAGTGTCTGCAGAAAAGACAAAGCTGTAGAAGCTTCTATTTCCCAGCACGGGGGCGTGGCCAGTGGACACGTGGCCGTGGTCAACGCTAAGATTCGCAGAATCTAGGCAAATCTTGATAGTACAGATACGCTTTTGCACACGGGGTCGTGCCCAGCGGACACGGGGGCGTGGTCAACTAATGCAAACAAACTGCAATTAATGAAGAAAGCGAAGATGAGTGGACACGGGGTCGTGCCCAATGGACACGGGGCCGTGTCCGGGCTTCTGTGCAGGCTATAAATAGGGGTGCTTGGCTCACTTGCAAACAATCCCTTGGCAAACCACCTCTCTCACACTTCACCCACCCACCACCACCATCACAACCCACATCCACCACCATCATCCATCATAGAGTGTGTGAGTAGTCTCGGGATCCAAGATTGATCGTAAGAGTTCTTGACAATCAAAGGCCATGTTTGCCTAAGTCTCTTACATCACTTGGTGAAGACAAGCATTTAGTGTAATACTTTTTAGTTTAATCTTTTCGCACTTTTTATTTGGTTATGTATTAATGACTTTAATAACTAGTTTCTTATGTTGAAGGTGAATCTTCCTTATTATTTGTCTGTGGTGTCTTGGCATTATTTTACTGTCTATATAAAATAAAAGATTTTCACCATTCATATCTTCACGGTCTATATGGAGATATGTTGGCTACCTGGTCGGGGGTTAAGGGAATGGTTTGGTAAGCGTCTGACCCTGTTCAGTGTATAAATCCTGCAAGGACCTGGGTCAAGTTTAGTAGGACCTCCTTCAATACCCACTGGTATTGGATGGCGGGGGTCCAAACTCCTTGATCCCCTCATATGTAAATTACTATTAAAACTTTAACCTGGCTATTTAGGATTGTATCCCTGCTGAGTCAAACTACTTAGCCGAGGGTAACATCACCTTCAAAAAAGGGGCCTACCACAATATGCATTAATAACTTAATTAATTATCTTTCAATAATCCAACCCTTTAGGATTGTATCCTTGCTGACTCAAACTACTGGGTTGAGGGTAACGTCACCTTTAAAAGAGGGGCTTACTACTATAACTAAGATAATCTCTCAAAAAGTGCAAAAGTGCGGAAATAATCAAAGGTTACACTAAAGGCGAGTCGGATCCAAGTGATTCATCTTGTCTATCTGTTTTTATTTTTATTTTCAGCATTTTTATTTAATTTTATTTTCTTGTTTAAAAACCTTTTTCTAAATTTTTGATTTGATTAGACGTTGAGGATAAACCGGTACTAAAAGCTCTTGTGTCCTTGGACGACCTCGGTATCTTACCAACCATATACTACGCTCACGATGGGTGCACTTGCCCATATGTGTGTTTAGTGTTAGTAAATATCGTGTTTTATAAATTTAAAACTTGGTTAAAGTGTTAAAAAGGGCTTAAAATATACATTAAAAACTATATGACCTAACACACATCAGGCATGCACGGGTGTTTATCCACGAGAGCCTTCATAGTTTTCTTATCAAGTGGTGCGACTCCAGAAAAACAAAGGACCTTAACCGCAGCGGTAAAATGACCATCAGCAACCTTACGTAAACACTGCTTGACATTAGAACTCCCATCCTCGCTTTTTTTATCAGACATTTTCTTAAATCCCTCTAGACCATCCTTCACAGGTTGAGCAAACAAAGACTGAATGAGAATGCCAAACCCCTCACGGTCACTCCATTGGGACAACGCCCGCTGTATACTAAGACATTGACCATTTTTCCTGTTGCCCGACCTCTTATCCTGGCGGCTAACCGGCGTAAATACGCGCAAGGTACAACAAGGTAATAGTAGAAGTCGAATCCATGCATCAACCGAATCAGGCATAGCCACCACATTATCCAAAGCTGTGGTTAAGGCTTGGGCAAACGCCATGCGACAACTAAAGGGGATGCTCTTAACAGTTTTAATAGGAAGAGAGAAAACTCGGTCAAGTAAAGCAACATCAACACATACCTCTCCAGATGGGGAAACCTCCGATGCGACACACGGTCTAGGGGCCCCCACAATAAACCCCACTTCACCCACTTCCGTTGGCACAAACCGAACAACCCGATCTTCATGGTGACACCCCCACTGGAAAGCAGTAACACCGCACATGTTAAGGGGCATAATTTTGAGTTTAGCAGGGTAGGGTTTGCTATTCAGAAGGGGTAGCGGCGCAACTTGTTGCTCGTCTACCTGCCATTAGTCTGTAATCGTCTCTGTTTTTATAATATTAATAAAATTGAAACAAAATTTTCAATTATATATCCAAAAATGTAAACTTTAATAAATTTTTTTACAATGTCAATATATATATATATAGGGTAAGGTTCATGCGACAACCACCTTTACTGCGAGAACCGCGAGAACCAATGTGAACACAAAATAAAATCTAAAAAAAATAAAAAAAGCACTCAATTTTTTTTAATATTTTTCTTAAAAAATCGCAATATTTCGTTACCATAAAAAAAACTTTTTTTTTCGAGTAACAGTTATCCATGCACATGTGCATATGTATCATTACTTCGACAAATTCGGTAATACGTTATCAGGAATAGACAAGTGCACTTTAATTTACAATACCATTAGTAATACACTACTTTTTACATTACCAATATTCAAAATGCACATGTGCATCATTAGGTATAACCATGATATAACGTGTTTTGGTACAAAAAGTTTTTGATTTTGAATGGAGAAGTAGGCCCATATACATGTTTTTTGGTTAGTTATATCTAGTGGTTGATGGTTTGGTTATAGTTGTCAATTTTTGATGTAATATGTTGATTGGATGGTATAAATGGTGTTTACATACATGTAATAAACTGAAAATATTGTTAGTGGTATTGTATTATAGATGGTAGGAGGTAATGGTATTGTATTATGGATGGTAGGAGGTAATGGTAGTGTATTATGGATGGTATGATAGATGAAAGGGAAAGTGTATTCAAAGTAGTGTACCAAAACACCTTATTTCATGTTGATACATATAAATGCACATGTGCATTTTTAATATTGGTAATGTAAAAAGTAGTGTATTATATATGGTAGTGTAAATGAAAGTGCAATTGTCTAATATGTGTAATGAATTACGGAATTTGTCAAAGAAATGACAAAAATGCACATGTGCATGCTTGTGTATTATGGATGGAATGATATATGAAAGAGAAAATAGTGTACCAAAACACCTTATTTCATGTTGATACATATAGATGCACATGTGCATTTCTAACATTGTTAACGTAAAAAGTAGTGTATTACACGTGGTAGTGTAAATGAAAGTGCAATTGACTATTATTTGTAATGAATTACGGAATTTGACAAAGAAATGGTACATATGCACATGTGCATGGATAACTGTTACTCGATTTTTTTATTTTTTTAATTAACAAAATATAGCGATTTTTCAAAAAAAAAAAATAGTAAAAAAAAAAAAAATTTTGGGTGTTTTTTTATATTTTTTTAGGAATTACTGTTTGTGTTCACACTGGTTCTCGCGGTTCTCGCAATAAATGGTGGTTCCTAACGGATCTTTGTCCTATATATATATATATAGAGAGAGAGAGAGAGAGAGAGAGAGGATTAGGTTCAAGCGTGAACAAAATCCCAAGAGTGAACTGCGTGAACTGATCTGGACCATTGATTATTATGATCTTGATATTTTGAATGGGTGGCATGATTGTAATTATTAGGTTAGTTTTTATTGTTTTATTAAAATCAAAAGGGTATAAGTGTAATTAGATTTATAAGTGTAATTAGATCAATTGGTTATTTAAAATCCGGAAACTAAATTGTTTCCATATTTTCCGATTGTATTAAATCCCGTAATTATCTATTGTTTTGTTTATCAATCTTTTGATTTCCCTTTAAAAACAAAAACTCAAATCCTCTTTCTCTCTAACCTTCATTGGCGACGGAAAATAAACCATGAAGCACGGCGTCAGATCGATCAATTTAGGGCTTCGAGGAAGGGAACGAAATAGAGGAAGGAAACGGAAAAATAGGGGACGAAGATCAGCGGACAATCTTCATCGAGGAAGGGAACTGAAAAAACAGGGGACGAAGATCGATCGATTTAGGGCTTCGAGGATGAAGTTCTTATTAACTTCATTTATGGCCTTTTAGAGGAGAAGGTAACATGTTACTTTATGCGGTTTAATAAGAACTCAATTTG
>JARYGA010025973.1:0-55385 GCA_030545235.1 Helianthus tuberosus | reverse complement strand
CTTTCACCAACACCCTCATACTCTCTCTTGCCCTCCCACTCTCGGCCGAACACCCTACACACCACCATCATACTTTTCGATCTTGCATCCATCATTCCAAGCACATACACACTTCAAGGATCGCGTATAAGGAGCTTTGGTGCAAGCGGAACACGAAGGACCTCTCTCGTTATCTTTTATCCACGCGTTTTTCGTCACAACTCTTCCCTAGCCTTGAGCTAGAGGTATAACCTTTAAAACTTGTTTTTACACATATCTAAAGTGGTTAAAAGAACTTTCGTCGGTTAAATATTGTAAACACGCGTTTTGGATCTTTAAAGTCTAGTAAAATCACAAAAATGGTGGTTAATAGCATATAACTTGTGTAAAAGTCGTAGGACTTGAAATTTGTGCTTATTGTGACCCGATCTATAATGTGGTAACTCAAATCTTCGTTTAACCCGACTTTGTAAAATCACGTATCATCACATAAGCTTGTTTTTGATAGATACAAGGGTTAAAGGTGAAACACTACCACATTTTAGAAACATGAACTTGTGTGAAATATTATACTTGTGTAAAAGTGATTTAACCGGTAAAATGGTGTTTAAAACTAGCGGATCTACGTATCCGCAAGTGGTATTTTTGAAAGACCACACTTTAAAGAAATCATGTTTTTCTAAAAGATGGATCTTGCACTAATAAATATGATTTTATAAACCACAAGTGTGTAGACACTCGTGAAATGGAAAGATCCGACAAAGAAGTATATTTGTCACTTGTTACTAGAAGTTGTAAAGACGGTTTTCTCTAAACACGAGGTTTTTACAAGATTAAAGCTACTTTATATAAAGATCTACGTATATAGATGGGATTTATAATATAGATTCGGAAAAACTACAAGTTCATGCGATTATGCAAATATACATACTTGTTGACTAGTTTGATGTGTCGGAAATTGCTTGATTGAATAAAGAAGTTGATTGAGTTGATTTATTAAAAGAAAATGATACGCTTGAAAGCGTGGCCACCTCCAGTTACAGAGGAAACTCTGGCGAAATTTTCTAAAAACCTAACACTTAGACTTTTTTTTTTACACAACAAGTGTTAGAACTATTTATGGGCATACTTTTGAAACATAAATTTCGCCAGTACTATATTTTACTAAATATTCGGAGGTGGGATTTTCACAAAGATTAACGTGATAAATATATTTTTCACAACACTGTTTATGATTATTTTGTGAAATACATAAATATTATTTTAGAATGAAAATAATATTTACAAGCGTTAATGATTCCAAAACTTTGCGAACGCTTACACAAACATATAAGTTACACCGGTAATTACATTACCACAAGATTGATAAAACGTAACTTACGCACATGTATTGTATCCCCCATCCTTGGGAAGAAGAATAACTATCAAGCATATACAAAATGTAACACGAAATAGTTGTCTAACTATTTCCCGCAAACATAAACTGTAAAGCTAAAGCACGGCCGTCCGTCTAATAGAATTAGCACTTGTAGGTCGTTGCACAGCTTACTGCTTCAGAGACGCTTGATAGAGTTTACGCATCCACTGTGAGTTCATGTCCCCCTTTTCTCTAACTGTTTTCAGTTTTCTTAACTGCGGGGGTGAAATACATGTTACTTTGTTTACAAGTACTTTATACACGGTATGAATTACGTAAGGAGGTTTAGATCATGTGAATGGGTAGTTAGAACACCGAGGGACTCGAGCGGTAGATCTATTTGGGTGTAGCGAGCCCAGCTTCAGGCCAAACGGACCTCTCGGAGGCTAACCACAACGGACCTGGAGTGACTTGGTTGCCCAACGCAAAAATCAGCTAGGGTTGTGTCTACTTACTTGCATTTCACAACATGCTAATGGCCTTGCAAACCATTGGTGATCACAAGTCCTCTTACACTGCTACATACCAGGAAACTTTTATACTTACAAGTGTTTTACTTACTCACTTGCACATGAACTCGCTCAACATTATTGTTGATTTTTCAACTCACATGTATTTCAGGAAATTAAACGGATCTGGCACGGTATGGAACGTTTTCCGCTGCATATTGTCATGAAGTCATCAGGGTTTAGGGGATGTGTCTCTTACCTGGACAAGACACAGTCCTTAAACCACGTTTATGTTATGTTTTAGTTTGTAATGTTGTTGAACAAGGTTATGGTTGTTGGTTAAAACAATGGTACTGTATTTTGTTTTCAAAACTTAATGGATGACTTGCATGGTTTTTTTTTTAAATTCATATAGCTTGTTATGATTAAGCTATGGTATTAAGAAGTCACACCAAAATATACCACGCTTCCGCAAAGCCAGGGTGTGACAATGGGAAACCTCCATTTTTAGGGGAAACTCTGCCAAAATTTTTATAAATTTTGACACTTAGAAAAATATAAGTGTTTGAGAAACTTATTCCCTAAAAATGTATCTAAAAATATTACCAAGGTTTCCCTAATTTTTGGTGTCAAGAAATGAGGATTTCTTCAAGAATAAAAATGGATATTAAGTATGTATATTTTTTTAGAAAAATATATATTATTTGATCACCAACTTTTGTGCTAAGTGTATATAGTATGTGTTATACGTGCTAGTGTATTAGGACTTAAGAATACACTAAATACTCATGAGAAGTATAGACACAAAATACACATACAACATACAAGATACATAATTCGGGTGCAAAGTGCAAAACATGAGATACTTATATTAATTTTTGAGAAAATAATATAAGTAAAACACTTAGTTAAAAATATAGAATATTCTTAACACAAGAATATGTACAAAAGAGAGTGACTGTACTTGTGCGACGCAAGTCTAGTGACTAACGTTAAGAAAACGCGTATAGGTTACGACGTTAATTAAGCAAATCCGGTGAAGTTTACGACGCAAGGAACGCAAAGTTGTGAGTTCATGCTCCCCCTTTTCTTTAACTGTTTTCAGTTTTTATAACTCTCGGGGGTGAAATACATGTTACAAATATTATAATTTTTACAAAGGGTAAAAATACAAGAAGCACTCTTGGTGAAAACGAGAACCGAGTGCAATATGATTTGAGAATACGAGAAGCACTCGTGGTGAGTGCAATATGATGAGCTTTAAGAAAAGCCTAGAAAATACTAGATCATGTGAGCATAGACTAATACAAAAGATGCCATAAAGTCTTGGTGAATACTAGTACCAAGCCATTAAAAACAATCATTAATTAGGGACGAGGGTTAGATCTAACGGGCACGGCCGAGCCCCACTCAGGGTCCTTATGTGACCACTTGAGTGCTTCGGTGTCCCAGTCGAGGGAAATCGACACAGTCAAGGTTAATTGACACAGTCGAGGGAAATCGACACAGTCAAGGGAAATTGACGCAGTCGAGGTTAATCGACATAGTCGAGGGTAATCGACACAGTTAAAGGAGAAAATACTAATGCTCCTATGTCCTCACATACATTAAAGGAGAAAATACTAATGCTCCTATGTCCTCACATGCCTTAAAGGAGAATATACTAATGCTCCGTATGTCCTCACGTGCCTTAATGTCCTTGCATAAACAATCATTTAAAACGTGGGGTACACAAGAAAACCCGAATGATACTTGAGTACGTGGGGTACTCAGGAAAACGGGAATTATACTTGAGTACGTGGGGTACTCAAGAAAGACTTGAATTATACATGACACATACTATGTTTTCATACAAAGTATAAAAACGTGAAATACAAAAATGCATGAACTCGCTCAACTTTATGTTGATGTTTTCCAAAATTACATGTATTTCAGGTGACAGGATGGATCTTGGGCGCAAGTGTCATAACTAGAAGTAGACTACAAGTTTAGATGTCATCCACTTTTGTTGAATAGAAACCTTGTTAAAGGTCGTGTTTTGAAAACTTAAATAACAAGTGTTTGTAATGCTCAAATTTTCATGAATGGATGAACATCGTTTTGATCATGTAGTTGTTTATTATGATTGAATGCAATGATAACAAGCTTGTCACACATCATACGCTTCCGCAAAAGACAGGGTGTGACAGTTTGGTATCAGAGCCAGGTTTGTAGTGAACTAGGATTCTTTCTCGAGTCTAGACTACAATCACTAGAGTTCTCTCACAAAAACATTTTACAAAAAGGTTTTCATTGCATTCATGAAAGCGCCAAGATCCACAAGTCAGACACTTTTCAAAAAGTGACAAGGCAAGGACATTAGTGAGGAATACCTTTAAAATAAGGTGCCAATCAAAGCATAGTCTACACGAGTTAGACTTGCCAAAAACAAAATAACCCCCAAAAACGAGAGTTATACGTAATATAATGCATTAAATTGCTTGATTATGCTAAGTAGCATATATGTTATTGATATACATACATACAAATAAGTGTACGGAATGATTATTGACGTGAATGAGATACTTTCGACTCTGACTCCTATTACTGTACGTGACTCGCACGATGAAGCTACCGACCTCGCATCCTTTGCAAAGCTCATGGCTGGGAGTGATTACCAAACAAGATACTGAGCTTACTTCCGTAGGAAATGGCTGCTCTTCCCTCTCGAACGTGAAGATGCCAGACTACGGCGATGATGACGAGGCAGAGGCGGCAACCTTGAACAAATTCTTGACCAACGGGACGAGATCCCTACGGCTTATGAGAAGCAAGATTGACGACGCACTTGACCAGAAAAGGAAGATGAAGTATTCATCTCGAAGGTGCCCCTCCAACTACTAGGAATTTTCTCTATTCCTATTCTATCTAATCATCGTGCCTATACGCGCGTAACGATAACGAATGTTAGCGCGTGGACCATCGCAAAGGTCTTTTCCATGACAGAGGTATAAGGACAGTAGTGTCCCCTCCTTGATGGATCATCTGCTTGGACGAGAGAAAATTGGGGTAACTGTGCAAGACAATTTATTATTACGGGGGCCCACGTAATAACGACTTGTAGTGCACAGAAATCCTGGTGGACTCTGCGGGTCAAGCTAATGAAAACCATAGAAAATTTATCTATAGGTGTCCTCACCTTCATCTGGTAGAACAACACATAGATCAGTGCTTTAGCACGTTAGAAAGTAGGAAGCCTACTTCATGACTGACACTTCTACCTGCATACGAGACGTTTGAGAAAACGATATTTGAGCGAGAGAGGTGGAATGACATTCAGGAAAGAATCAGCGACGATACACTTCCTATCACCTCCACCCAAGCAACCCCATCAAAGGGGAAATATACGCACCAGTAAAGCTAAAGACCTAAGAAAATCAATGAAGCAGGAAATAACTGAAACTTGAATGACCAAGGCGATGTAGCCTTGAGTTCATTTCAAACAATAAGCCAAGTTGGCAAGCCTATGTGCGGGCTCAGTAACTGTTTCCTCGCTCAAACATTGATTATATATACATGTGAAATTGGGTGATTACATGATGGTTTATGGTGCTATGTATATCATAGACAATTGAAATATTGTCTAACCTACTTCATACCATTTTGGCAGAAGAGAATGCCGCCCAGGCGAGACACAAACACCAGTACGCTGCCAAGAACAGAAGCCGAGCTGCAAGAATGCATCTCACAGGCAATTGCGCGACATGAAGCCCTCCGCTCTAAGCACAGCGATGGCACTACTGAAAATAACCCTCCAACTGGCTGCACCTATAAACAATTCCTGGACTGCAAGCCATTGAATTTTGATGGCACAGGAGGTGCCGTTGCATTTGTACGTGGCAGAAAAGACTGACTCCATTCTAAGAATGAGTAACTGTTCGCCCCGACAGAGTGTTACTTATATCTCAGGGTTATTCGTAGATGGCGCACTCTCCTGGTGGAACCTTCAGGTTCAAACCCTTGGTGCGGATGCTGCTTATGCACTAAGCTGGGACGAGCTCAAGGAAATGATGGAAAAGAAATACTGTTCTAGAGCTGAAATCCAGAACCTTGAGGTGGAGTTCTGGAACTTGAAAATGGACGGACCGGAGATTCATGAATATGTCCAATGGTTTCACGACTTGTCTAGGGTCGTCCCCTACTTAGTCAAACCGGAATTCAAAAGGGTTGAACGATTCATTTGGGGACTTGCACCTCAGATCAGGAGCATGGTTACTACCTCAAAGCCCTCAACCATTGTAGAGGCTATCGATATGAGTGTCACTCTTACTGAAGAAGCTCTACATGCTGGAAAATTTTCGGAATCTGAGGATAACAAGAATGAGACTCATGTGGAGTCATCAGGCAATAAGAAAAGGAAGTCTTTGAACCTAAAGGTGGGCACACGAGTCAGCTACGGAAACTCTAAAGCAAACAAAAGAAAGAAGGTGAATCCGCCACGTGACAGGAAAACTGATGGAGCCACTAATAAGGCCGGTGGTAAAATATACTCGGGGACTAAGCCGAGATGCGGGGAATGCACTTTTCACCATGAAGGTCGATGTCTAAGGCCTACGTGCGGAAAGTGTGGAAAAGAAGGGCACAGCAAGGATGCTTGTTGGGCGAAGGACCCAGATGGAAGAAATAAGAGAATACCAGGTTGTTACAAATGCGGTGAGGCAGGGCACTTTAGGAAAGATTGCCCTAGGAAGAAACAAACAAGGAAGGGTTTTCACGATTGAAACTCGTGAAGCACGCCAGGATCCAGATGCGGTTACGGGTACGTTCCCTATTAACCAACCTAATGCATCTACTTTTAATTAATACTGGCATCAACTTTAACCTTGCATGCTTAGAACATAAGAAACTGCTTGGCCTAGTTTCGAGTAAAATAGACGTCCTATATCCTTTAGAAATGGGCATATAGGAGGCTAGTTTAAACAGTCGAAGCGAGTAAGGAGTTATATTCTAGGGACTCAGAAGGTCGGAACCTTCTGTTCCCATTGACTCGCGAAGTCATAATATGATAGTCAGCATGGATCAGAAGTCCAAGTATACAGCTGAAGTTGTTCGATATGAGAAAATCAGACGCATCCCTCTTGCGGATGATGAAACCCAAACTTTCCTGCAATAGGTGCAAGGATGCTAGACCCCACAAGGCGGCAGATCTACGACATCCCTCATTGGTCGAAGAGGCATAGAAACGCCTCCGAGTAGACTGCAGAGCCTGAGAACATCCCCGTGACGGAAGATGTCCCAGTAGCCTTTTCGGAAGACTTGCCAGGAACGCCTCTCTGTAGCGACGAGAGGAGTTCAGGATAAATCGCGTGCCAGGAGCAGCACCAGCGACGAATGACGCCATACCGACTAGCTTCACCAGCGAAGCATGAACCTCTGATATAACTGCAAGAGCTGCTAGATAGAGGAAATTAAGGACATAACATCCTTAGTTAAGGAGACAAGGAGAAAGTTGGTAGTCTCCACTTTACATAAACTTCAGAAAATTGAGAATCAGAATCCTTTGCCAAGGATCAACTTGAGGACAAGAGGTCCTCCACTGTGAATACAAGAGGAAATATCCCTAAACGACCTTTAGGACTTGCTTCGAGCATGACGAGATCCTTGTCGTATCATTTGGCTTAACACATGCATCGACAATATTCATGGACCTCATGAATCGAACGTGTGAGCCATACCTGGATAAGTCATATACTTATTGACTACATTCTTATATGGCCAACGACCAAGGAAGGTCGTGAGCAACAGCCGCAATTTACCTTGCAACTCTTAGAGAAAGCACAGTTATGTGCAATGATGACGAAAAGCGGATTTCGAGTTCGCGAAGGGAGAACTTTAAGATACATGGTGGATAAGAACGAAATTCATGCCAACCTTGCAACCAAGAGCTAGGGAGCTAGAGTTGCAATTATGTGACGTCTCTCGACAAAGTCTCGATTGTACGTCGATGCAACGAGACCACGACATTGCACACGCGGCACATTGATTAAGGAATCACGAGAAGAGATCTTGAGATAGATACAGTGATTGCGCGCCGCAACTGGACGCCAATACCTGAAAGAAAACGATGCACGATCTTTATTGATCATAAGGGTTGCAACACACCGATGATCGTAAGAACTTGAATATGAACTGAGCTGCTGAACGATGCAGACTGAATGGACATGATACGTGCTTGTGTGATAAACTTTAACGAAAAGTTGGAACACTCACTTGCCCATAGTAGAGTCTTCCTACAACCGTATTTATCACACCGCCGTTAAAAATCGCCTCGTTTGAAGCTTCAGATAGAACATAACAAGACGATCCCCGTCGCGTTGAACGGAGACCGAAAATAAACAATCAACTGGCCCGAAATGGCCCAGGAAAAACTAGAGGCAAGATCCTTCAGATATGTGATAATATCAGGACAGCCCGCAGAATACAGAAAAATTACGCCGATGAGCGGCATAAGTCGAAAGAATGTGAGACAAGAAGTATGACTAAAATGAGAGCCTCGCCTAGAGAAGGCGTAGTGTGATTTGGAAAACGAAAAGGTAGAATCCCCGGTGTAGGGATCAGAACCATTGCTCACAAGATGAAGCTCCCAGAAAAAGATCAGTAGTGATCGCGACACATTCATGTGTCTAATCGTTAGAGGAGTCTGACTTAAGGAACAGTCATTGTTCCCACAAATAAAATTCACGTCAATGACAAACGACAAGAATTATAATATAGAAACCTGTTAAGGTTTTGGACCAAGAGTCCGTGATAATATAGAAACCTGTTGAGGTTTTGGACCAAGAGTCCGTGACAATATAGAAACCTGCTGAGGTTTTGGACCAAGAGTCCGTGATACGATAGAAACCTGTTGAGGTTAGAGACCAAGAGTCCACAAGACACAGAAAAGTCATGATTGATCTACTTAAGTATGATAGAATTCATGACATGGCCCAGAGATTTCATGGGAACATGAAGACAAATCATGAATCTAAGTGACCATATTGGTTTCACAACTCCCCTGCGACCAATGGCATCGCTTGAATTTCGGGACGAAATTCTTTTAACGGGGGGAGACTGTGACAACCGTCACTTTTCCGTACATTCCGTACACGAAATGAACAGTAATTTGTGCTTAAATGACTGTGCATGATCTGGTTTACCAGACAAATAAATTTCTGAATTCCATGCAAGTGAATTCATGTACATTTTGTGCTACAAAATATAGCTTTATGCATAAACGAGAGCGTTGCGTCAGAAATATTAGTGAACTCACCGGTAAGACACATCGTGTCAACAGAACTGCAGAAAGCAGTCAGACATTAGAATTGAGGCCTAGGTGTAGGTCCGACGACAAAAGTACATTAAAACCCAAGAGTACATGTAAGGGTTTAATTTATAGACATTGCGAAAGCAAAAATAAGCACTAAAAAGCACCCGAAACGCACTTTAAGTGCATAATTTTGTATAATTCAGCTCAATTCAGCATTTAAACATATGAATATTATGCAGAAATTTCGTTTTATCATCCAGAATATTTCCCTAAGCGTTGGGAATTGAAAGGGTACAAGAAGGGTACTTAAAAGACACTAAAAAGTGTAATTTAGCACTTTAACGAACCAGTGTCTAACCGAACAACCGGATAATACCCGGAACACCAAAATAATGCTAGAAGCATTGTTTTTATCTTTCTAAGCTAGTTAGGGTCCCCGAACACCCTAACACACGCTAAAATACCTAGTAACGAACTACACTAACTAGATACTTAGATTATAATTACAAGTAACTTCATGGTTCAACATTTACACATTACCCCCCCCCCCCATATGTAGGTGGACGGTCACATGGCCCCACTTGTGATCTCCCCAAAATCTTCCAAGATTACTAAAAATATTTCTTGGATTCACAAAGATTATGGAAAGATATGGGAAGATATGTTAGTACTATAAGGAACATGTTACCCTTTGGATATTACACTAAAAGGAGTTTATATGTAAACTTAGAGAATCATAACCTTCATCACATAACACTTCACAACATCTCTCTCTCCCTCTCATGAAAGCTACGGCCAACACCCCCTAACCTCATCACCATTTTTCTTCAATCCTCCAACATGATTTAAGCACTCTACAAGGTGATACAAGCATACTTATGAAGGTTGGAAACAATGGAACTTGAAGGACCACCTTTGTTTGCTTTTATCCACCCAATCTTCGACTAGTTTCTTCCCTAGCCTCGAGCTAGTAGTAAGTTGCTACAAACGCCCTCTCGATCTATTTTAAAGTGGTTAAAATAAGATATGACGGTTAAAACTCGTGAACTTGCAAGATGAAATGTTAAAAGTCTACTAAAATGTTAAATATGTTGGTTAAAAGCATAAGAGTTGTGTAAAACTTGTAAGACTTGTTTTGTGGTGATTATTTAGTGCCGATCTATGTTGTGGTAGCTCGGATCATCAACTAACCCGGATTAGTCATGTTCATGAAACATGACATAGAATATGTTAAGAATGAAAAGGGTTAAATGATGAAACTCTACTACACACTAAACATGAACTTGAGTAAAAGTAATTTTTCTTGTAAAATAAGACTCTAAACATGTAGATCTAAAGATCTACAAGTGGTTTTTCGGAAGAACCAAGCAAAAATATTAGTCTTGTTTAAAACCCGGATCTTACATGAACTAAATATATTTTTAGTAAATAAAGAAGTGTGTAAACACTTGTGTAACAAGGAAGTTCAACAAAGAAATATTTTTGTGAATCTTGACTAGAAGTTGTGAAACTTCATATTCTTTAAAAATAAAGTTTTTAAGAAATTAAACTTATTTTTAAAGATAACAAGACTTACTAAATGTGCTAGTAAGTTACTACACATTTTTGTAAATATTCAAGTTCATGAAATGAAGAAATTAGTGATTATTGTTGATGATTATTGTTGATAATTATTGTTGATAATTGTTGTTGATGATTGTTGACGATTTAAAAGAAAATAAACACATGTTTTGAAAACATGGGAAACCTCCATTTTTAGGGGAAACTCTGCCAAAATTTTTATAAATTTTGACACTTAGAAAAATATAAGTTTTTGAGAAACTTATTCCCTAAAAATGTATCTAAAAATATTACCAAGGTTTCCCTAATTTTTGGTGTCAAGAAATGAGGATTTCTTCAAGAATAAAAATGGATATTAAGTATGTATATTTTTTTAGAAAAATATATATTATTTGATCACCAACTTTTGTGCTAAGTGTATATAGTATGTGTTATACGTGCTAGTGTATTAGGACTTAAGAATACACTAAATACTCATGAGAAGTATAGACACAAAATACACATACAACATACAAGATACATAATTCGGGTGCAAAGTGCAAAACATGAGATACTTATATTAATTTTTGAGAAAATAATATAAGTAAAACACTTAGTTAAAAATATAGAATATTCTTAACACAAGAATATGTACAAAAGAGAGTGACTGTACTTGTGCGACGCAAGTCTAGTGACTAACGTTAAGAAAACGCGTATAGGTTACGACGTTAATTAAGCAAATCCGGTGAAGTTTACGACGCAAGGAACGCAAAGTTGTGAGTTCATGCTCCCCCTTTTCTTTAACTGTTTTCAGTTTTTATAACTCTCGGGGGTGAAATACATGTTACAAATATTATAATTTTTACAAAGGGTAAAAATACAAGAAGCACTCTTGGTGAGAACGAGAACCGAGTGCAATATGATTTGAGAATACGAGAAGCACTCGTGGTGAGTGCAATATGATGAGCTTTAGGAAAAGCCTAGAAAATACTAGATCATGTGAGCATAGACTAATACAAAAGATGCCATAAAGTCTTGGTGAATACTTGTACCAAGCCATTAAAAACAATCATTAATTAGGGACGAGGGTTAGATCTAACGGGCACGGCCGAGCCCCACTCAGGGTCCTTATGTGACCACTTGAGTGCTTCAGTGTCCCAGTCGAGGGAAATCGACACAGTCAAGGTTAATTGACACAGTCGAGGGAAATCGACACAGTCAAGGGAAATTGACGCAGTCAAGGTTAATCGACACAGTCGAGGGTAATCGACACAGTTAAAGGAGAAAATACTAATGCTCCTATGTCCTCACATACATTAAAGGAGAAAATACTAATGCTCCTATGTCCTCACATGCCTTAAAGGAGAATATACTAATGCTCCGTATGTCCTCACGTACCTTAATGTCCTTGCATAAACAATCATTTAAAACGTGGGGTACACAAGAAAACCCGAATGATACTTGAGTACGTGGGGTACTCAGGAAAACGGGAATTATACTTGAGTACGTGGGGTACTCAAGAAAGACTTGAATTATACATGACACATACTATGTTTTCATACAAAGTATAAAAACGTGAAATACAAAAATGCATGAACTCGCTCAACTTTATGTTGATGTTTTCCAAAATTACATGTATTTCAGGTGACAGGATGGATCTTGGGCGCAAGTGTCATAACTAGAAGTAGACTACAAGTTTAGATGTCATCCACTTTTGTTGAATAGAAACCTTGTCAAAGGTCGTGTTTTGAAAACTTAAATAACAAGTGTTTGTAATACTCAAATTTTCATGAATGGATGAACATCGTTTTGATCATGTAGTTGTTTATTATGATTGAATGCAATGATAACAAGCTTGTCACACATCATACGCTTCCGCAAAAGACAGGGTGTGACAGTTGCATGGGGATGTTTTCATTCGTACTAAAGATCCGAAGGTGGTGGGTATTCCGGATTCTATAGGGAAGTCGTCTTTGTTTGGTAACCCTATCAATATTGACGGCAACCCTATATTGCCCCGTCGTGGTAATACGAGAGTTATCAATGTGATCGATGAGTTAGAGAAGTTCACTGTTCCTGTCCACTCAGAGGGGAGCAACTTGGATTGTAGGGATGATACGAATGTCATAAGGCCAGCCCTCAACTCGTATGCGGACAGGGTCAAGAACAATGTTCAACAGAAAAGGGAAGTGAACTTCAGGTGGATGGAAACAACCGAAACCTGTCAAGATGCTGATGTAGTCATTCCTCGTGAGGTAATTCGCAAAGTTCAGAATAAATTTGAGAATGTTTTGTACGGTTATTTTTTGGGGAATCGTCTTCCGTTTCCGGTGGTGGAATATTATGCTAAAAACGTTTGGGCTAGACATGGGTTTTCTAAACTTATGATGAATTCGGAAGGATTTTTTTTCTTTAAGTTCGACACTAAGGAGGGTATGTCTAAAGTTTTAGAAAATGGTCCGTGGTTGATTAGAAAATTGCCTTTGTTCTTGAATGTTTG
Source organism: Helianthus tuberosus (assembly GCA_030545235.1). Classification (NCBI taxonomy): domain Eukaryota; kingdom Viridiplantae; phylum Streptophyta; class Magnoliopsida; order Asterales; family Asteraceae; genus Helianthus; species Helianthus tuberosus. Next base: position 42,213 of record JARYGA010025973.1, on the reverse strand, counting down.
GACTCCTTCGGTCAGCCTTAGGAAAGAGGGTATTAAAACGGTTCCAGTTTGGGTTAAGTTGCATAATGTTCCCCTAGCTGTGTATACGGATGATGGATTGAGCTTGTTAGCATCTAAGCTAGGGTCCCCTAAGAGGCTAGATGGTTATACTGCTGATATGTGTTCGGATCACTGGGGTCGGAGCAGCTTTGCCAGGGCTTTAATTGAAATTAATGCGGATTCTGATATCAAAGATCATATTACGGTTGCTATACCCAAGCTGGATGAGGAGGGTTATGTTACTGAAAGAATAAAAGTTGAATATGAATGGAAACCTCATAGGTGTTCGGTATGTTGCGTGTTTGGTCACAATGATCAGGCATGTGCTAAAAATGTGAACAATAAGAAAGAAAAGCAGGTTGTGGTGGATGAAGATGGTTTTGTTACGGATAAAAGGAAAACGGCTAGGCTGGGAGTTATGCCAAAGAAGCAGAAACAAAACTTCATTTACAAACCTAAGGCAGCTAACGTTGGTGCGACTTCATCGGGTACTAAGAATGACAAATCTAACACTGCTAATTGAAATAGTGTGGAAATAAGGAACTCTTTTGAAGCTCTAAATAGCACAGAGGGGGAGGCTAGTAAAATTGACAAGGAGAAACAAAATGATCCGGGTTCACAGGCTAATGTTAGCAATCAAAATTCGGAAGAGGAAGTTGTTGAGAGAGTTCAAACGGAAATGGCCAAGTTTGTATCGAGTAAGCCTGATGGAAAAAATGCTGAGGGGGCAAGCACTCCCGGTCTAACGGGTTTAAATGGGTAGTATAGCTGCATGGAACATTAGGGGTTTGAATCGTCCCCTGAAACAAAACGAGATTCGGGTTCTTATAACGGAAAATCACCTTAGTGTTTGTGCGGTTTTGGAATCTCATGTCCATGTGAATAATTTAGACAGAATTTGTAACAAGGTGTTTCGTAGTTGGAGTTGGACTTCTAACGGTGGTTTATGTTCTAGAGGTACCCGTATAATTCTAGGATGGAATGCGGATGAAGTGGACCTAATGGTGCTATCCCAATCGGACCAAGTTATTCACACTCAAATCCTTTTTAAGGCTGAGAGGAAAGTGGTATTTTGTTCTTTTGTTTATGCAGAAAATTCTTACCAAGCTAGACGTGTACTCTGGGATGATCTTTCTAAGCATAATAGTTTGGTGCGTGACAAGCCGTGGGTAATTCTTGGTGATTTTAATGTGGCTCTTAGTTTAGAAGACTGCTCTTTTGGTTCATCTAGTCTTTCTATTGGCATGAGAGATTTCTATGAATGTGTCAAGCAATTGGAGGTTCTTGATATTCCTAGTCATGGCATGCATTTCACTTGGAACCAGAAGCCGAGAGAGGGTATTGGTGTCTTGAAAAAGCTGGATTGGATTATGGGTAATATTCATCTCCTTACTTTATTTCCGGAGGGTTTTGCTTTCTTTCATCCTCCACGTATTTCGGATCATACTCCTTGTGTTTTTAAAACGTCCTCTGGTTTCCGTTCAAAGCCGAGACCTTTTAAATTCCCGAATTTTATTACGTCTAAACCGAAGTTTATGCAAGCTGTTATTAAGGAGTGGTCTAATGATGTTACGGGTCATACCATGTTTTCGGTAGTGAAAAAAATGAAAAACCTCAAGCCAATGTTTCGTAAGATTCTTCATAAGCAGGGTAATCTTCATGATCGAGTGTCTTCTATTCGAAATCAACTAGATCAGCTCCAACAGCAAATTGATGCAAATCCGTCGGATTCAAGCCTTCGTGAGTTGCATTCTGTGTGCCTTCGTGATTTTCAGGTTGCGGCATACGATGAGGAATGTTTTCTTAAGCAGAAAGCTAAGGTTGATTGGCTTAGTGCGGGTGATGCTAATACTTCTTATTTCCACAAATGTGTGAAAAGTAGGAATGCTAGAAGTAAAATTTCGTGTATCAAAGATGCTCAAGGGAATCAGTTTGAAGGTGTAGATGTTCCGGCTGTTTTTGTTGCTCACTACACGGATTTTTTGGGTACGTCGGACCATGTTGACAGGCTTGATATCGACAACTTGTTTATTAATACTCTATCGAGTGTTTCTGCAAATCATATGGTTCGTCCGGTTACCAGAGAGGAAGTAAAAAAGGCTATGTTTAGCATTGGGGAAAACAAGGCTCCGGGGCCTGATGGGTACACGTCAGCCTTCTTTAAACATGCTTGGGATACTGTTGGTGAGGAAGTTACTGATGCGATTCTTGCTTTCTTTGATAATGGCCAATTGCTTAAGCAAATTAATCACACGTTCATCGCATTGGTGCCTAAAAAGGAGACTCCAAATTCGGTTCTTGATTATAGACCGATTTCTTGTTGTAATGTGCTATTCAAGTGCATTAGCAAAATCATCACGGATAGAATTAAAGGCAGTTTGGATGGTTTGGTGAGCATAAATCAATCGGCTTTTGTTCCTGGTCGTAAGATTTCGGATAACATCCTCCTCACGCAAGAACTTATGCACAATTATCATACCAATAGAGGGCCTTCTAGATGTGCTTTGAAAATTGACATTCAGAAGGCATATGATACAGTTAACTGGTCTTTCCTTGAATCTGTTGTAGTGCGATTTGGCTTTCATTGGAAAATGGTTAAGTGGATTATGACTTGTGTTTCCACGGTATCCTATTCTCTTTGCATCAATGGTGACATTCATGGTTTCTTCTATGGGAAGCGGGGCCTTAGGCAAGGGGACCCATTGTCTCCGTATTTGTTTACGCTAGTTATGGAACTCTTGTCTCTTCTCCTTCAACATGCAGCGAGAACTCATGCGTCGTTTAAGTTTCATTCGCAATGTGTTAAACAAAGGATTATAAATGTTTCGTTTGCGGATGATCTTTTCATTTTTGCTCACGGTGATAAGCCATCCATTAAAGTTTTAAGGGATGCTTTAGGTAGTTTTACAAAGATATCGGGTTTGGTTCCAAGTGCCCCTAAGAGTACAATTTTCTTTTGCAACGTTCCTAACCATGTGAAAACGCAAATCCTTGATTTGATGCCTTTTCAGGAGGGTACCCTTCCGGTCCGCTACCTTGGAGTTCCGCTGATTTCTACCCGTCTTGCTTATAGGGATTGTAAAGTCCTTATTGTGAGAGTTAAACGTCGTATTGATAATTGGATGTCAAGATCCTTATCGTTTGCGGGAAGGCTTCAATTGATCAATTCGGTGCTGGCTTCTATGTACACATATTGGGCTTCTGTTTTTATGCTTCCGGTTCGTATTGTTAAGGAGCTTGAAAAGTCTATGCGTCGGTTTCTTTGGAATGGTGGTATCCAAGGAAATGTTCGTTCAAAAGTTGCTTGGTCCAATGTTTGTTTGCCGAAAGAAGAAGGGGGTTTGGGCACCCGTAGTGTTAAGGATGTGAACATAGCATTACTTTCTGGCCATGTATGGAGTATTATCAATAATCGTCCTTCTCTTTGGGTCCAATGGATTCATTCCTACAAGTTGAAAGGTACTAACTTCTGGGAGGTCATGAAACGGGGTAGTGCAAGCTGGGGTTGGAGAAATATTCTTGCAATTCGTAATCACATAAGGCCCTATATTTGGATGTCTATCCTAAGCGGTCGGCAAACGAATGCGTGGAGTGATAACTGGTGTTTTTGTAGTCCGCTCAGATCCTTTATTACTCCTCGGGCTATAGCCAATGCGGGGTTTAACCTTCGATCTACCGTTGCGGATCTTATTAATGATGTCGGGCAATGGAAATGGCCTCAAGCTTGGTTGGATCTTTATCCGGTACTTATAAATATTCCTTCCCCTCATCCTTTAGTTGATATGGCTAATCGATGTCGTTGGAAAGATATGGAGGGGAACTTTTATCATTTTGGGTCTTGGGAAGTTTGGAATTCTTTGCGTCAAAGGGGTGATAATGTCGCTTGGGTTGATTCCATTTGGTTCAGTCAATGCATTCCTCGTCATTCCTTCCATATGTGGTTAGTGATAAATAACAAGTTAAAGACGCAAGATAGGATGGATACATGGGAAACGGGTAGTGCTACAAATCTGATTCTTATGTGTTGTCCACTTTGTTGCTATGATCGAGACTCTAGAGACCACCTGTTCTTTCAATGCTCCTTTGCTTCGAAAGTTTGGGATTCTGTGAGGAAAATGGGTAACTTGGAGAGTGTCAACAACACTTGGTCCTCGGTTATGCAGTGGATGGTTCAAAATGCAACTTCTCGCCAGCTTGATAGGATTGTTGGTAAAATTCTTATTGCGGCCGCTACGTACTATGTATGGCAAGAGAGGAATAACCGGTTATTCTCTAGTATACAACGAACTCCTGATATGATTTCCCATCTTATCATCAGTACGGTTCGATTGAAGATTATGGGTTTTAAGCTTGGTAGGGACCGGAAGCACCAAAACTTATTGGATACTTGGCAGATTTCGTTAAAGAACTTGGAGTGTGACCCGGGCTAGAGTTTGTGTTAGTTCGTTGTTCGTGGTCTAGTGTGATAGGGGTTCTGGTCGTGTTTGTTTGTTTTTTTCTGGTTGTATGTTTTGTCGATGGTTGTTTTCTTGGATATTCTAGTCTTGGTTTGTCTTGACTAGTAGTGTGTGTCAGTGTCTTGGCACACCCTGTTTTATTGTTTGGTGATTTATAAAATTTACCGGGGTAACCCTTTACCCAAAAAAAAAAAAACACAAGTTATCTTGTGTTTAGATCTTAAAACATGTACATCACTGTAACAACTGTGCTTGTAATCACTATGAACAGTTCTGTTATCAATAAAACAATGTTATTTGATCCCAATGTTTGTTTTGTTATGTTATACATTTTTCATGTTTTGACTTTTATGTAATTTCAAACTCTACATCGCTTTCTGGAGAGTTATACGCAAACTAGTGCGTAAACGTACTCAGTTTAATGCGAGAAATACTCCGGAACATCAACATATACTCAACATACCTTAAATAACCTTTACATAACTTAGAAATAAGTTTTGAAGGCTTTGGTATGGCAAAAACAAGTTAATTCGCTTACAGGGACTAAATATGACAAACTGCGAAAGTATGTCAATTTGAACTGTAACAAACATTCCGGAACATGACCATAAGTTAAACACACCTTAAATATCCTTTGCATAGCTTAGAAATAGGCTTTGAGGGGTTTGGTGTGCTAAAATAAACTTTTGGAACATTCAGGGACTAAAAGTGTCAAAAAGTGCACAAGTTTGCATTTTCGCGCATAACTTACGTTCTGAATACATCTGGACATCCAAAAATTTATGTAAGCATGACTACATTATATTTTAGTGTTCGCCTTAAGAAAAATCCATTTGTTGCGTCATTTGGATCGTTATTCGCGCTTGTGCGCATTTCGTCGTAATTAAGCGAACATCGCGTTCGTACGGCCAAACGAACCATCATCCGACGTATTTTTTGAACATGTTTCATGTCCACAATGTTTAGGCAACATTTTAGGGCCTTAAAGTTGGCTTTACGGGCCTTAGAAGTGTCGGAAAAGGCCTTAAACACGTGCAGGGACTGAAACTGTCATTTCTGAAACAAGTTTGCTGATCAGACAGGCCAAAGCGGCCCGCATTGTGTTTGGAACATCCTGAAGCGGGCCGCATCCGAGTATCAGACCAGATTAAATGGTTTTAACAGCTGGTTGCAGCTGTTTTGCACTTCCAAAACCCCTCCCACATGTCAAATCCCTATGGTGTGTGCATTTTGAGGCACCATAACATCCCGACAAGTGTACGTCCTTGATCGTTTCCCCTTTTCCAAGAAACGATCTTAACGGTTCTCCGAATACTATAAATACCCCACCCCCCATTGTTCATAATCACTAGAAATTCACTTTGAGAAACTCTAAGTTGAAACATTTGTTTCATACCTGAGATTTTCGAATTGAGTTAAGCATTCGGGGACCCTGGGTTAGTATTCTTTCGTTCTTTTCCTTATTTTTACTGCTTTTCGAGTCAGAAAGTCAAACTTTGTTTGACTTTCAGCGTTGACCAGTAATGGTCAATGCGAAGTTCGTTTGAACTTCGCAACGTGAGTGTAATCACGTTGGTCATAGTCCTTTGGGACTATGCCCACTGATTACCACGTTGTCTAGAGTCGTAGGGTAGGCGATCTGATAAATCGCCTATACCTTCGAACTCGACCCATTTGGTCGATCATTAGGATCCGACCAAATACATTAGGTGACCATAGTAGGTAGGGAATAACCTTCCGAGGTTATGCCCTATGGTCACATCGTTTAAGTAGTTGTATGATAGGTAGTTTATATGCCTTAGGTAAATTACCAGAATACCCTTTTCATGCATAATTGGTAATTTAGCATATGTAACCTAAACTTTTGCCACATAACTGATTATGTAACATGTTTAGGCATATAACACTTGTCATAGGGCTGGTTAGGCGTTCTGAACGCGTTTTACGCGCACGATGCGTTAAAGTAGCATAAGCTACCTAAACGGGTCGTAATGGGTCGATAAGGCTTAGGTTAAGTTTCATTTAGCATGTAGACTTTGTTAAACCATATCACATGAGTTCCTACACTCATTTGGTTTACAAACCCTAATGCTACCCAGTCTTCCGATTTAGGTCCGGTTTTTAACATAGTTACCTATATTAGGTGCCGTCTGATTCCGTGATCTATAGCATTACTCGGTGGTCATCTTTAGACATCTGAGCAATCTCAAGTGAGTACATAGACCCCTCTTTTACTGTTTTCCAAACTGTTTTGGGGTGGAACACATGTGCCTACTTGTTACTTTCATGCTTTCTTGTTTTCATATCATATACCTGCTATGTTTGTTAGTACATTATAGTACATGATTTCATTACTTTTCTGCTATGTATGTTGACTGATAACATGCTAAGCACATTGATTTACATGACTTTTCTGCTATGTATGTTGACTGATAACATGCTAAGCACATTGATTTACATGACTTTTCTGCTATGTATGTTGACTGATAACATGCTAAGCACATTGATTTACAAGACTTTTCTACTTTGTATGTTAACTTAGCATACTTAGTACATTGTTTTCATATGACATGTATACAACTACTATGACATTTGGTTTGCACAAACGGGTCTTTATTACGTTCATTAACATTTGCTACGCCGCTCGGTAGTAGGTAGTGGTACCATAGGACTTGACAAATCCCATTCCTGACATCCCGGGTTTGTTTGGATGTAAGGAATGACTGAATCCGAATACAATTCTTTTGATAACCTTGACTGAAAGGGTTATCCGACTGTCTCAAGGCTTGAATGTATGCGTTAACTTACCACATAAATGTTTGTATCAGTGTATTATGCATCACTTTGCAAAACATAACTTTTTGATATATTCAAAATACCTTGTTTTGTACATTTTACTTATGGTTTAAGTAGTCTTATTTTACTTACCATACATAACATTTGTTACACATTACTTGACTACTTTTGGACTATCCACATTTGACATGGTTTATACAAGTACTATTGACTATTGGTTTAAACATAGACATTATACTTTGTTGGTTGGTTTAAGTGACTTAAGTAACGAGATGTGAGTAATATGATACAATCATGGTGGATACGCCGCTGGTACTTCCTATACATAAGTGATTGTATTATATTACATATCATAGCGTTATTTAAATCATTCATTTTGGACTTATACATTTTACACAAGTGACATGTTTTTACAAGACTTTGGTTTACAATACAGTTTATTTTATACAACTCATTTTGCATGGTTATTCATTTAACCATACATTATTCACTTATCTATACATATCATCTGGACTTATTGTTTTTCAAGCAATTTACAAAACAAATCAAATTACAAGGTTCATGACTAAACATTTCTTAAACTTAAGTCATGAATCCTATTTTCACAAAACCTATGTATCTCACAGGCATTTTTATGCTGACGTACCTACTTTCACATGTGTTTTCAGGTGCTTTTCCGTAGGTTGACGATCATGACACTAGGGCGGACCTGTGCCTTAGAAACTTAAAAATGAAGCTAGACGATGTTTAATTATGTACTAAACTCTTAAATCTCTGTTTGAAACAATGTAACAATTATGTTGATAAATAAAATACAACTTTGTTTGCCATGGATTTGAAACAATTAATTCTGTCGCGACACGCCCCGATGTTTCCGCCGCGATTTGTTGTTTTACGCGGTCGGGGTGTGACAGAAGAGTTGGTATCAGAGCCAATGGTTATAGGGAATTAGGTTATTAGTAATGCTTTGACCTAGACTATAACTTTTCTAGGACCCTAACACAAATCAGTTGTGTTTAGATCTTAAAACATTTACATCACCTATCCTTAGGTGATTATCAAAACAAGGAACCAAAATTTTTCCGAAACGATTTTTGAAAAACAATCATCTGTTTTTGTATAAATTATTACAAGGTTTTGAACCCTCTATTGTAAGGTTTTGAACTCTCTTTTATATGGTTTTGAACCCTTTTCAGTTTGGTTTTTGGCCTTGTGCCTTCAAATTTTCAAAATCCCGTCAAACGTTTTGGGTTTTAAATAATGTGAACATGTGCAAACTGGAAGGGTGAATGCCTGTATTCTGGGTTTTCTGTCTAGGCAAGCACTTCGTATACATCTCATCAGACGCGAGACCAGTTGTGCTTACCTGGGAATTCTTGGGATGAGTGTTCACTTATAGGCGAGCATGTCTTCATTATACATTATTTTTGACCCATTTACTTTGATTAGTCACTGTGTGTTGTTTGTTTGCTCTGTGATACGGACGAATGACCACCATCTTTGCTCTTGTTGATTTTGTTTCATCTCATTCTTTTCATCCAATCATCTCACTCGTTTTCTTTCATGTTTTCCTCTTTTAGAATGCCTCCTCGACGCGATCCTCGAACTTTTACTATTGAAGAGATCGCAGCCCTGGTTTCTCAGCAAGTGGCTGCTGTACTTCCCGGGGTTGTAACTCAAGTCCACGATATATTTAACAACAATGGCAATAACAACAACAATAACGCACACTGTAATTTCAAGAATTTCAATTCTGCGAAGCCGCTTAAGTTTTCTGGGTCGCAAGGAGCAACTGCGCTCCTACGGTGGTTTGAAAGTATCGAGAGCACATTCTTACATGTGCAGTGTCAGAATGCGCGTAGGGTTGAATTTGCTTCAAGCGTGTTTGAGAAGCGAGCGCTTACCTGGTGGAATGGTATTAAGCGCGATAGGGGTGCCGAAGTGGCGTTGGCACAGACATGGGAAGAGCTTCGGGCTCTCATGATGAAGGAGTTTTGTCCCCGTCATGAAATTCGAGTTTTCGAACGAGAGTTTGATGACTTAAAGCAAGATGGGGCTGAACACCGTGCATACACGGATCGTTTTGAAGAACTCAGTCTATTGTGTCCCACCATGGTTACCCCTCCGGATAAAGCGATCGAGAGGTATATTGATGGGCTACCCGATTCTATTCTGGAGATTTTGACTGGTGTTAATCCTACTACCCTTCGCCAAGCTATCGAGTTGTCTGCTACCCTCACTGAGACTCTAGTCAGGAAGGGTAAACTCACCCGCAAGGGTGATAAAAAGAAGGAGACTAATTCTGAGAAAAACAAGAATAAGGGTAAGGGTAAGGAAGGTGAAGCATCAAAGAAATCAAGGAAGCGAAAGGGTGCCCAAAATTTTGCTGTTACTGCACAGGCTCAAGCTGCACCAAATCAGCCTGCGCAACCACCTGCCAAGAAGACTTATTTTGGCAATGCACCTTTGTGCAACAGGTGTAACGGCCATCACCAACCACATCTCCAGTGTCGTCAGTGCACCAACTGCGGAAGATCTGGTCATCTTGCTGTCAACTGCCGCATTCCTGTCAATCAGAACCAGGCAGCCCATAACCAAGCTCAACAAGTTGCCCAGCCTCTAGCTCAGCAACAGGGCCAAGCTGCACGACCTCATTTTCCTCCTGGTTCGTGCTACAATTGTGGGGATCTGACCCACTACAGGAACCGGTGCCCAAGGCTAGTCAACCAGAACCAAAATCTGAATCAGGCTCCGGCTCGAGGCAGAGTCTTTAACATGAATGCCCAAGAGGCGCAGGCGGATGATAACGTGGTGAACGGTACGTTCTTTATTAATAATCAGCCTGCATCTGTTCTCTTTGATTCGGGTGCCGATAAGAGTTTTGTGTCATTGTCTTTTGAGCCGATGCTTCGCGTGTCTAGAACGAAACTAAGTAAATCTTTGACAGTAGAGGTTGCTAGTGGTGAACCCATTATTCTTGATTCTGTTCTTCACAACTGCCAATTGAATCTTAACGATCATCTTTTTCCTATCGATCTCACGCCTATGCAACTTGGAAGCTTCGACGTTATTGTGGGAATGGATTGGTTATCCAAGCATCACGCAGAGATAGTTTGTTCTGAGAAGATTGTTCGTGTACCGCTTTCGACATGCGAGATTCTGCAGGTTCAAGGTGAGAAGCCTACCGGTGGTCTCAAACTCATGTCTTGTTTTAAAGCTCGGAAATATCTGCGGAAGAACTATGTGGCTTTCTTAGCACATGTTACAGAAGATAAAGGCAAGGGTAAGTCTATTTCAGATATTCCTGTCGTTCGGGATTATTCTGAAGTGTTCCCTGAAGATTTACCTGGTCTACCTCCAGTACGCCAAGTCGAGTTCCGCATTGACCTCGTACCTGGTGCAAATCCCATTGCCAGAGCTCCATATCGTCTTGCACCATCTGAGATGCAAGAGTTGTCTAAGCAGCTTCAGGAGCTCTCTGATAAAGGTTTTATCCATCCTAGCTTTTCACCTTGGGGTGCTCCCGTTCTTTTTGTTAAGAAGAAGGATGGATCCTTTAGGATGTGTATCGATTATCGTGAGCTTAACAAGCTTACCATCAAGAATCGATATCCCCTACCTCGCATCGATGATCTCTTTGATCAGTTACAAGGCGCTTCTTATTTTTCGAAGATTGATCTACGTTCCGGATATCATCAACTTCGGGTGCAAGAAGAAGATATTCCCAAGACAGCGTTCCGTACTCGGTATGGGCACTATGAGTTCACAGTCATGCCATTCGGTGTGACTAATGCTCCTGCTGTTTTCATGGACTTAATGAATAGGGTCTGCAAACCTTATTTGGATCAGTTCGTCATTGTTTTTATTGACGACATCTTGATTTACTCTAAGACGCGAGCTGATCACGAGCAACATCTTCGTCTTACTCTGGAACTCCTAAAGAAAGAGCAACTTTTCGCCAAATTCTCCAAGTGCGAATTCTGGCTTAAAGAAGTTCAATTTTTGGGGCATGTTATCAACGAACAAGGTATTCATGTAGATCCCTCCAAGATCAGTGCGATCAAGGATTGGGATACACCTTCTACTCCTACTGAAGTTCGTTCTTTTCTTGGTCTAGCGGGTTATTATCGCCGCTTCATAGAAAACTTCTCGAAAATTGCAGTTCCTCTAACTGCTCTAACTCAGAAGAAAATGCCCTTTTATTGGGGAAACAAACAAGAGGAAGCTTTTCAACACTTGAAGCAGAAGCTTTGCGATGCGCCTGTTCTATCATTGCCTGAGGGTGATGATGATTTTGTCGTGTATTGTGATGCATCAAAATTGGGTCTTGGTTGTGTTCTGATGCAAAGGAACAAAGTCATAGCCTATGCATCGAGGCAATTGAAGATACATGAGAAGAACTACACCACTCATGATCTTGAGTTGGGTGCAGTTGTTTTCGCTCTAAAGATCTGGAGACACTATTTGTACGGTACAAAATGTGTGGTTTTCACTGATCACAAAAGTCTTCAGCATATCTTCAACCAGAAAGAACTCAACATGAGACAGCGACGTTGGGTTGAGCTTTTAAACGACTATGATTGCGAAATTCGCTACCATCCTGGTAAGGCGAATGTCGTAGCTGATGCATTGAGTCGTAAGGAACGTACTAAGCTTCATTGTGTACGTGTTCAATCTGTTATTCAAGCTCGATCCGATATTCAAGCACGCATTTCTCAGTCTCAACAATCTTGTGTTTCACAAGGATTGATGGATAAGGAGTTTCCCTATCACATAACACCTGCTCTGGAACTAAAGGACAATGGATCATATTACTTCATGGACCGTTTGTGGGTCCCAAGCCAGGATGATCTTCGTACCATGCTTATGGATGAAGCCCATAAGTCTCGTTATTCTATTCATCCGGGCTCAGATAAAATGTATAAGGATCTTCGTATTCACTATTGGTGGCCTGGTATGAAGAAAGACATTGCCTTATATGTATCAAAATGCCTTACTTGTCTTAAGGTTAAGGCTGAACATCAGCGTCCTTCGGGTTTATTGGAGCAACCAGAGATCCCAGTTTGGAAATGGGAAAACATTACTATGGATCTTGTTACCAAACTCCCGCGCACAAAGAAAGGTCATGATGCCATCTGGGTAGTCGTTGATCGTCTTACAAAGTCAGCACATTTCTTGCCAATCCGTGAGGATTTTCCTACTGACAGACTTGCTCAAATCTATGTAGATGAAATTGTAGCTCGACATGGTGTTCCGTTGAACATCATTTCTGACAGAGATGCTCGTTTCACTTCTCACTTTTGGAGAACCATGCAATCTGCTATGGGGACCCAACTTAATCTGAGCACAGCTTATCATCCGCAAACGGATGGTCAATCTGAGAGAACAATCCAGACTCTGGAGGATATGCTAAGAGCTTGTGTGATCGATTTTGGTGGTAGCTGGGATTCACATCTTAAATTGATTGAATTCTCCTACAACAACAGTTATCACACTAGCATCGGAATGGCTCCTTTCGAAGCTCTCTATGGTCGAAAATGTCGTTCACCAGTCTGCTGGAATGAGATTGGCGAGGCTCAACTTACTGGACCTGCCCTCATTTTAGAGACAACTGACAAGGTCAAGAAAGTTCGTGATAACCTTCAGGCAGCTAGAAACCGTCAGAAGATTTACGCGGACCCAAAACACAAAGCCTTTGAATTTCAAGTCGGTGATCGAGTATTACTTAAGGTCTCACCTTGGAAAGGTGTGATCAGATTTGGAAAGAAAGGAAAACTTGCACCTAGATACGTTGGACCATTCAAGATCGTCGAAAGAATCGGAAAGGTAGCCTACAGACTTGAGTTACCTCCTGAACTGGGAAATGTTCATCCAACTTTTCACGTGTCCAATCTCAAGAAGTGTACAGCTGATGAGAACTTCTCCATACCGCTTGACGAAATTCGTGTTGGCAAAACACTGAAATTTGTTGAGAAACCAGTGGAAATCATGGAACGTGAAGTCAAGTGGCTTAAACGCAAGCGCATTCCTTTGGTCAAAGTTCGCTGGGAAGCTAAACGTGGACCTGAGTTTACTTGGGAACGCGAAGATCAAATGAAGGCGAAATACCCACATCTTTTTCCAAGAGTTTCCTCTAAATAAATTTCGGGACGAAATTTCCACAAGTAGGGGAGACTGTAACAACTGTGCTTGTAATCACTATGAACAGTTCTGTTATCAATAAAACAATGTTATTTGATCCCAATGTTTGTTTTGTTATGTTATACATTTTTCATGTTTTGACTTTTATGTAATTTCAAACTCTACATCGCTTTCTGGAGAGTTATACGCAAACTAGTGCGTAAACGTACTCAGTTTAATGCGAGAAATACTCCGGAACATCAACATATACTCAACATACCTTAAATAACCTTTACATAACTTAGAAATAAGTTTTGAAGGCTTTGGTATGGCAAAAACAAGTTAATTCGCTTACAGGGACTAAATATGACAAACTGCGAAAGTATGTCAATTTGAACTGTAACAAACATTCCGGAACATGACCATAAGTTAAACACACCTTAAATATCCTTTGCATAGCTTAGAAATAGGCTTTGAGGGGTTTGGTGTGCTAAAATAAACTTTTGGAACATTCAGGGACTAAAAGTGTCAAAAAGTGCACAAGTTTGCATTTTCGCGCATAACTTACGTTCTGAATACATCTGGACATCCAAAAATTTATGTAAGCATGACTACATTATATTTTAGTGTTCGCCTTAAGAAAAATCCATTTGTTGCGTCATTTGGATCGTTATTCGCGCTTGTGCGCATTTCGTCGTAATTAAGCGAACATCGCGTTCGTACGGCCAAACGAACCATCATCCGACGTATTTTTTGAACATGTTTCATGTCCACAATGTTTAGGCAACATTTTAGGGCCTTAAAGTTGGCTTTACGGGCCTTAGAAGTGTCGGAAAAGGCCTTAAACACGTGCAGGGACTGAAACTGTCATTTCTGAAACAAGTTTGCTGATCAGACAGGCCAAAGCGGCCCGCATTGTGTTTGGAACATCCTGAAGCGGGCCGCATCCGAGTATCAGACCAGATTAAATGGTTTTAACAGCTGGTTGCAGCTGTTTTGCACTTCCAAAACCCCTCCCACATGTCAAATCCCTATGGTGTGTGCATTTTGAGGCACCATAACATCCCGACAAGTGTACGTCCTTGATCGTTTCCCCTTTTCCAAGAAACGATCTTAACGGTTCTCCGAATACTATAAATACCCCACCCCCCATTGTTCATAATCACTAGAAATTCACTTTGAGAAACTCTAAGTTGAAACATTTGTTTCATACCTGAGATTTTCGAATTGAGTTTAGCATTCGGGGACCCTGGGTTAGTATTCTTTCGTTCTTTTCCTTATTTTTACTGCTTTTCGAGTCAGAAAGTCAAACTTTGTTTGACTTTCAGCGTTGACCAGTAATGGTCAATGCGAAGTTCGTTTGAACTTCGCAACGTGAGTGTAATCACGTTGGTCATAGTCCTTTGGGACTATGCCCACTGATTACCACGTTGTCTAGAGTCGTAGGGTAGGCGATCTGATAAATCGCCTATACCTTCGAACTCGACCCATTTGGTCGATCATTAGGATCCGACCAAATACATTAGGTGACCATAGTAGGTAGGGAATAACCTTCCGAGGTTATGCCCTATGGTCACATCGTTTAAGTAGTTGTATGATAGGTAGTTTATATGCCTTAGGTAAATTACCAGAATACCCTTTTCATGCATAATTGGTAATTTAGCATATGTAACCTAAACTTTTGCCACATAACTGATTATGTAACATGTTTAGGCATATAACACTTGTCATAGGGCTGGTTAGGCGTTCTGAACGCGTTTTACGCGCACGATGCGTTAAAGTAGCATAAGCTACCTAAACGGGTCGTAATGGGTCGATAAGGCTTAGGTTAAGTTTCATTTAGCATGTAGACTTTGTTAAACCATATCACATGAGTTCCTACACTCATTTGGTTTACAAACCCTAATGCTACCCAGTCTTCCGATTTAGGTCCGGTTTTTAACATAGTTACCTATATTAGGTGCCGTCTGATTCCGTGATCTATAGCATTACTCGGTGGTCATCTTTAGACATCTGAGCAATCTCAAGTGAG
This sequence comes from Helianthus tuberosus, assembly GCA_030545235.1. Taxonomy (NCBI): domain Eukaryota; kingdom Viridiplantae; phylum Streptophyta; class Magnoliopsida; order Asterales; family Asteraceae; genus Helianthus; species Helianthus tuberosus. The sequence goes on along the minus strand of JARYGA010025973.1, from coordinate 26,769 downwards.
TACATAGACCCCTCTTTTACTGTTTTCCAAACTGTTTTGGGGTGGAACACATGTGCCTACTTGTTACTTTCATGCTTTCCTGTTTTCACATCATATACCTGCTATGTTTGTTAGTACATTATAGTACATGATTTCATTACTTTTCTGCTATGTATGTTGACTGATAACATGCTAAGCACATTGATTTACATGACTTTTCTGCTATGTATGTTGACTGATAACATGCTAAGCACATTGATTTACATGACTTTTCTGCTATGTATGTTGACTGATAACATGCTAAGCACATTGATTTACAAGACTTTTCTACTTTGTATGTTAACTTAGCATACTTAGTACATTGTTTTCATATGACATGTATACAACTACTATGACATTTGGTTTGCACAAACGGGTCTTTATTACGTTCATTAACATTTGCTACGCCGCTCGGTAGTAGGTAGTGGTACCATAGGACTTGACAAATCCCATTCCTGACATCCCGGGTTTGTTTGGATGTAAGGAATGACTGAATCCGAATACAATTCTTTTGATAACCTTGACTGAAAGGGTTATCCGACTGTCTCAAGGCTTGAATGTATGCGTTAACTTACCACATAAATGTTTGTATCAGTGTATCATGCATCACTTTGCAAAACATAACTTTTTGATATATTCAAAATACCTTGTTTTGTACATTTTACTTATGGTTTAAGTAGTCTTATTTTACTTACCATACATAACATTTGTTACACATTACTTGACTACTTTTGGACTATCCACATTTGACATGGTTTATACAAGTACTATTGACTATTGGTTTAAACATAGACATTATACTTTGTTGGTTGGTTTAAGTGACTTAAGTAACGAGATGTGAGTAATATGATACAATCATGGTGGATACGCCGCTGGTACTTCCTATACATAAGTGATTGTATTATATTACATATCATAGCGTTATTTAAATCATTCATTTTGGACTTATACATTTTACACAAGTGACATGTTTTTACAAGACTTTGGTTTACAATACAGTTTATTTTATACAACTCATTTTGCATGGTTATTCATTTAACCATACATTATTCACTTATCTATACATATCATCTGGACTTATTGTTTTTCAAGCAATTTACAAAACAAATCAAATTACAAGGTTCATGACTAAACATTTCTTAAACTTAAGTCATGAATCCTATTTTCACAAAACCTATGTATCTCACAGGCATTTTTATGCTGACGTACCTACTTTCACATGTGTTTTCAGGTGCTTTTCCGTAGGTTGACGATCATGACACTAGGGCGGACCTGTGCCTTAGAAACTTAAAAATGAAGCTAGACGATGTTTAATTATGTACTAAACTCTTAAATCTCTGTTTGAAACAATGTAACAATTATGTTGATAAATAAAATACAACTTTGTTTGCCATGGATTTGAAACAATTAATTCTGTCGCGACACGCCCCGATGTTTCCGCCGCGATTTGTTGTTTTACGCGGTCGGGGTGTGACAATCACCTATCCTTAGGTGATTAGCAAAACAAGAACCAAATTTTTTTTCCGAAACGATTTTTGAAAAACAATTATCTGTTTTTGGATAATTTATTACAAGGTTTTGAACTCTCTATTGTAAGGTTTTGAATCCTTCCAGTTTAACTAAAATTTTTGGCCTTGTGCCTTCAAATTTTCAAAATCTCGTCAATGTTTTGGGTTTTAAATAATGTGAACACGTGCAAACTGGAAGAGTGAATGCCTGTATTCTGGGTTTTCTGTCTAGGCAAGCACTTTGTATACATCTCATCAGACGCGAGACCAGTTGTGCTTACCTGGGAATTCTTGGGATGAGTGTTCACTTATAGGCGAGCATGTCTTCGTGATACATTATTTTTGACCCATTTACTTTGATTAGTCACTGTGAGTCGTTTGTTTGCTTGGTAATGCGGACAAATGACCACCATCTTTGCTTTTGTTAATTTTGTTTCATCTCATTCTCTTCATCCAATCATCTCACTCGTTTCCTTTCATGTTTTCCTCTTTTAGAATGCCTCCTCGACGCGAGAACCAGATAGCGACTGCCGAACTGGCAGAAATCATTGCACAGCAGATGGCTGCCCAATTCCCAAATCTCTTTGCTCAATGGAACCAAGCCAACAACAACAACAATGCTCCATGCAAATACAAGGATTTTAACTTGGCTAAACCGCTCAAGTTTAGTGGTTCTGAGGGAGCGACTGGGCTTCTTCAGTGGTTTGAGAGCATTGAGAATACTTTCCGCCACGTGCAGTGTCTTGACAATCGCAAAGTCGAGTTTGCTTCGAGCGTATTTCAGAAAAGGGCTTTGACATTGTGGAACGGGGTTATGAGAGATAGGGGTGCTGAGATTGCTCTCGCACAGACATGGGCTGAACTTAGAGCCCTTATGACGAGGGAATTCTGTCCTCGCCATGAACAGCGAGCGTTGGAGAAAGAGTTTGATAACTTGAAACAAGATAGTGGTGAGCACAGGGCATATACTGACAGGTTTGAGGAGTTGAGTCTGCTTTGCCCGACTATGGTTACCCCACTCGACAAGGCCATCGAAAGGTACATCGACGACCTACCTGACTCAGTGCAAGACATCCTTACTGGTAGTAACCCTGCCACACTCCGTCAGGCGATCGAGTTATCAGCGACATTGACTGAGTCGCAAATTCGTAAGGGAAAGCTGCATAAGAAGGGTGACAAGGGTAAGAAGCAGGCATCTGACAAAGGGGATGGTAAGAAAGGTGAAAACAAGAATGGGAAGAATTCTGGTTCCTCAAAGAATTCTAGGAAGCGAAAGGCTTCCCAAAACTATGCCGTTACTACACAGGCTCAAGCTGCACCAAATCAGCCTGCGCAACCAATAGCCAAGAAGCCTTATTTTGGCAATGCACCTTTGTGCAACAGGTGTAACGGCCATCATCAACCACACCTCCAGTGTCGTCAGTGCACAAACTGCGGAAGACCTGGTCATCTTGCTGCCACCTGCCGCATTCCTGTTAACCAGAACCAGGCAGTTCAGAACCAAGCTCAACAAGTTGCTCAGCCTCTTGCTCAGTAACAAGGCCAAGCTGCACGACCTCATTTTCCTCCTGGTTCGTGCTACAATTGTGGGGATCTGACCCACTACAGGAACCGGTGCCCAAGGCTAGCCAACCAGAATCCGAATCAGGCTCCGGCTCGAGGCCGAGCCTTTAACATGAATGCCCAAGAGGCGCAGGCAGATGATAACGTGGTGAACGGTACGTTCTTTATTAATAATCAGCCTGCATCTGTTCTTTTCGATTCTGGTGCCGACAAGAGTTTTGTGTCATTGTCTTTTGAGCCAATGCTTTGCGTGTCTAGAACGAAACTAGGTAAACCTTTGACAGTAGAAGTTGCTAGTGGTGAACCCATTATTCTTGATTCTGTTCTTCGCAACTGCCAGTTGAACCTTAACGACCATCTTTTTCCTATCGACCTCACGCCAATGCAACTTGGAAGCTTCGACGTCATTGTGGGTATGGATTGGTTATCTAAGCATCACGCAGAGATAGTTTGTTCTGAGAAGATTGTTCGTGTGCCGCTTTCGACAAGCGAGATCCTACAGGTTCAAGGTGAGAAACCGTCTGGTGGTCTCAAGCTCATGTCTTGTTTTAAAGCTCGGAAGTATCTGCGGAAGAACTATGTGGCTTTCTTAGCACATGTTATAGAAGATAAAGGCAAGGGTAAGACTATTTCAGATATTCCTGTCGTTCGGGATTATTCTGAAGTATTCCCTGAAGATTTACCTGGTCTACCTCCAGCACGCCAAGTCAAGTTTCGCATTGATCTCGTACCTGGTGCAAATCCCGTTGCCAGAGCTCCATATCGTCTTGCACCGTCTGAGATGCAAGAGTTGTCTAAGCAGCTTCAGGAGCTCTCTGACAAAGGTTTTATCCGTCCTAGCTTTTCACCCTGGGGTGCTCCCGTTCTTTTTGTCAAGAAGAAGGATGGATCTTTTAGGATGTGTATCGATTATCGTGAGCTTAACAAGCTTACCATCAAGAATCGATATCCCCTACCTCGCATTGATGATCTCTTTGATCAGCTACAGGGTGCTTCTTATTTTTCGAAGATTGATCTACGTTCTGGGTATCATCAACTTCGGGTGCATGAAGACGATATTCCCAAGACAGCGTTCCGTACTCGGTATGGGCACTATGAATTCACAGTCATGCCATTCGGTTTGACTAATGCTCCTGCTGTTTTCATGGACTTAATGAATAGGGTCTGCAAACCTTATTTGGATCAGTTCGTCATTGTTTTTATTGACGACATCTTGATTTACTCTAAGACGCGAGCTGATCACGAGCAACATCTTCGTCTTACTCTGGAACTCCTAAAGAAAGAGCAACTTTTCGCCAAATTCTCCAAGTGTGAATTCTGGCTTAAAGAGGTTCAATTTTTAGGACATATTATCAACGAACGAGGTATTCATGTAGATCCCTCCAAGATCAGTGCGATTAAGGATTGGGATACGCCTACTACTCCTACTGAAGTTCGTTCTTTTCTTGGTCTAGCGGGTTATTACCGCCGCTTCATTGAGAACTTCTCAAAGATCGCAGTTCCTCTAACTGCTCTAACTCAGAAGAACAAACCCTTTGATTGGGGATTTAAACAAGAGGAAGCTTTTCAACACTTGAAACGGAAGCTTTGCGACGCGCCTGTTCTAACTTTGCCTGAGGGCAATGATGATTTCGTCGTTTATTGCGATGCATCTAAACTGGGTCTTGGCTGTGTTCTGATGCAAAGGAACAAAGTCATAGCTTATGCATCAAGGCAGTTGAAGATACATGAGAAGAACTACACCACTCATGATCTTGAGTTGGGTGCAGTTGTTTTCGCTCTAAAGATCTGGAGACACTATTTGTACGGTACAAAATGTGTGGTTTTCACTGACCACAGAAGTCTTCAGCATATCTTCAACCAGAAAGAACTCAACATGAGGCAACGACGTTGGGTGGAGCTTCTAAACGACTATGACTGCGAAATTCGCTACCATCCTGGTAAGGCGAATGTCGTAGCCGATGCATTGAGTCGTAAGGAACGTACTAAGCTTCATTGTGTACGTGTTCAATCTATTATTCAAGCTCCATCCGATATCTAAGCACGCATTTCTCAAGCTCAACAGTCTTGTGTTTCACAAGGTTTGATGGATAAGGAATTTCCCTATCACATAACACCTGCTCTGGAACTGAAGGACAATGGATCGTATTACTTCATGGACCGTTTGTGGGTCCCAAGCCAGGATAATCTGCGTACCTTGCTTATGGATGAAGCCCATAAGTCTCATTATTCTATTCATCCGGGCTCAGATAAGATGTATAAGGATCTTCGTATTCATTATTGGTGGCCTGGTATGAAGAAAGACATTGCCTTATACGTATCAAAATGCCTTACTTGTCTTAAGGTTAAGGCTGAACATCAGCGTTCTTCTGGTTTATTGGTGCAACCAGAGATCCCAGTTTGGAAATGGGAAAACATTACTATGGATCTTGTTACCAAACTTCCACGCACAAAGAAAGGTCATGATGCCATCTGGGTAGTTGTTGATCGTCTTACTAAGTCAGCACATTTCTTGCCAATCCGTGAGGATTTTCCTGCTGACAGACTTGCTAAAATCTATGTAGATGAAATTGTAGCTCGACATGGTGTTCCTTTGAACATCATTTCTGACAGAGATGCTCGTTTCACTTCTCACTTTTGGAGAACCATGCAATCTGCTATGGGGACCCAACTTAATCTGAGCACAGCTTATCATCCACAAACGGATGGTCAATCTGAGAGAACAATCCAGACTTTGGAGGATATGCTTAGAGCTTGTGTGATCGATTTTGGTGGTAGTTGGGATTCACATCTTAAGTTGATTGAATTCTCCTACAACAACAGTTATCACACCAGTATCAAAATGGCTCCTTTCGAGGCTCTCTATGGTCAAAAATGTCGTTCACCAGTCTGCTGGAATGAGATCGGCGAGGCTCAACTTACTGGACCTGCCCTCATTTTAGAGACAACTGACAAGGTCAAGAAAGTTCGCGATAACCTTCAGACAGCTATGAGCCGTCAAAAGAGTTACGCGGATCCAAAACGCAAACCTTTGGAATTTCAAGTCGGTGATCGAGTATTACTTAAGGTCTCACCTTGGAAAGGTGTGATCAGATTTGGAAAGAAAGGAAAACTTGCACCTAGATACGTTGGACCATTCAAGATCGTCGAAATAATCGGAAAGGTAGCCTACAGACTTGAGTTACCTCCTGAACTTGGAAATGTTCATCCAACTTTTCACGTGTCCAATCTCAAGAGGTGTTTAGCTGATGAGAACCTCCACATACCGCTTGACGAAATTCGTGTTGGCAAAACACTGAAATTTGTTGAGAAGCCAGTGGAAATCATGGAACGTGAAGTCAAGTGGCTTAAACGCAAGCGCATTCCTTTGGTCAAAGTTCGTTGGGAAGCTAAACGTGGACCCGAGTTTACTTGGGAACGCGAAGATCAAATGAAGGCGAAATATCCGCATCTTTTTCCACAAGTTTCCTCTAAATAAATTTCGGGACGAAATTTCCACAAGTAGGGGAGACTGTAACATCTGTGCTTGTAATCATTGTGAACAGTTCTATTATCAATAAAACAATGTTATTTGATCCCAATGTTTGTTTGGTTGTGTTTTACATTTTTCATGTTTTGACTTTTATGTAATTTCAAACTCTATATCACTTTCTGGAGAGTTATACGCAAACTGGTGCGTAAACGTAATCAGTTTAATGCGACAAATACTCCGCAACATATACTCAACATACCTTAAATAACCTTTACATAACTTAGAAATAAGTTTTAAAGGCTTTGGTATGGCAAAAACAAGTTAATTCGTTTACAGGGACTAAACTTGACAAACTGCGAAAGTATGCCAATTTGAACTGTAACGAACATTCCGGAACATGAACATAAGTTAAACATACCATAAATATCCTTTACATAGCTTAGAAATAGGCTTTGAGGGGTTCGGTATGCTAAAATAAACTTTTGGGTCATTCAGGGACTAAAAGTGTCAAAAAGTGCACAAGTTTGCACTTTCGCGCATAACTTACGTTCTGAATACATCCGGACATCCAAAAATTTATGTAAGCATGACTATATTATGCTTTAGTGTTTGGCTTGCCAAAAATCCATTCGTCGCGTCATTTGGATCGTTTTTCGCGCTTGTGCGCATTCCGTCGTAATTAAGCGAACATTGCGTTTGTACGACCAAACGAACCGACATCCGGCATATTTTTGAACATGTTTCATGTCCACAATGTTTAGGCATCATTTTAGGGCCTTAAAGTTGGCTTTATGGGCCTTAGAAGTGTCGGAAATGGCCTTAAACACGTGCAGGGACTGAAACTGTAATTTCTGAAACTTGTGGCTGATCAGACAAGGCCAGGCGGCCCGCCTGAGACTTGTGTGATCCTGAAGTGGGCCGCGTCCGACTATCAGACCAGATTAAATGCATTTAACAGCAGATTGCAGCTGTTTGATTCTCACCCACACATTCTCAATTACCTAGTCAGATGATAAGGATCATTTTTAGTCACCATAAGGTTCCAACACTTGTACGGTTGCGATTAAAGCACGGTTTCCATGAAACGATCTTAACGGTGGACCGAAAACTATAAATACCCCATGCCCCCCATTGCTTAAACCACTAGAATTTTGATTTGAGAAACTCTAAGTTGAAACTATTGTTTCATACCTGAGATTTTTGAATCGAAATTAGCATTCGGGGACCCTTCGTAAGTATTCTTTCGTTCTTTTATTGCTTTTCGAGTCTTTTAGAGTCTGAAAGTCAAACTTTGTTTGACTTTCTGCATTGACCAGTTTATGGTCAATGCGAAGTTCATTTGAACTTCGCAACGTGAGTGTAATCACGTTGGTTATAGTCCCTTGGGACTATGCCTACTGATTACCACGTTGTCTAGGGTCGTAGGGTAAGCGATCTAATAAATCGCTTATACCTCGAACCCGACCCATTTGGTCGATCATTAGGATCTGACCAAATACATTAGGTGACCAGAGTATATAGGGAATAACCTTCCGAGGTTATACCCTATGGTCGCTTCGTTTGAATAGTTGTATGATAGGTAGTTTATATGCCTTAGGTAAATTACCAGAATACCCTTTTCATGTATAATTGGTAATTAAGCATATGTAACCTAAACTTTTGTCACATAACTGATTATGTAACATGTTTAGACATATAACACTTGTCATAGGGCTAGTTAGGCGGTCCGAACGCGTTTCACGCGAACGACGCGTTAAAGTAGCATAAGCTACCTAAACGGGTCGTAATGGGTCGTAAACAATTATATTAGGTTTCAATTAGTATGTAGGCTTTGTTGCACCATATGACACGAGTCTCTACACTCGTTTGGTTTACAAACCCTCATTCTATCCGATCCTCCGATTTAGGTCCGGGTTATTAACATAGTTACCTATATTAGGTGCCGTTTGATTTCCGAGATCTCTAGCATTACTTGGTGATTTTCTTAAGACATCTGAGCAATATCAAGTGAGTACATAGACCCCTCTTTTACTGTTTTCCAAACTGTTTTGGGGTGAAACACATGTGCCTACCTGTTACTTTCATGCTTTCCTGTTTACACATCATATACCGGCTATGTTTGTTAGTACATTATAGTACATGATTTCATTACATTTCATGCTATGTATGTCCATTGTGTGCATACCTAGTACATTGTTTTACATTACATTTCTGCTATGTATGTTGACTGATAGCATGCTAGCACATTGATTTACAAGACTTTTCTGCTTTGTATGTTAACTTAGCATACTTAGTACATTGTTTTCATATGACATGTATACAACTGCTATGACATTTGGTCTGCACAAACGGGTCTTTATTACGTTCATTAACATTTGCTACGCCGCTCGGGAGTAAGTAGTGGTACCATAGGACTTGACAAATCCCATTCCTGTCATCCCGGGTTTGTTTGGATGTAGGGAATGACTGAATCCGAAAACATTTCTTTTGATAACCTTGACTGAAAGGGTTATCCGATTGTCTCAAGGCTTGAATGTATGCGTTAACTTACCACATAAATGTTTGTATCAATGTAACATGCATTACTTTACAAAACATAACTTTTTGATATATTCAAAATACTTTGTTTTGTACATTTCTACATTTGGATTATGTGACAATACTTTACTTACAATACATAACATTTGATACACATTACTTGACTACTTTTGGACTTATAAACATTTGACATGGCTTATGCAAGGACTTTTGACTATTGGTTTAAACATAGACTTTATACATTGGTGGTTTGTTTAAGTGACTTAAGTAACGAGATGTGAGTAATATGATACAAGCATGGTGGATACGTCGCTGGTACTTCCTATATATAAGTGCTTGTATTATATTACATATCATAGCGTTATTTAAATCATTCATTTTGGACTTATACATTTTATACAAGTAACATGTTTTCACAAGACTTTGGTTTACAATACGGTTTATTTTATACAACTCATTTTACATGGTTATTCATTTAACCATACATTATTCACTTATTTATACATATCATCTAAACTTATTGTTTTTCAAGCGATTTACAAAACAAATCAAATAACAAGGTTCATGACTAAACTTTTTCTTAAACTTAAGTCATGAATCCTATTTTCACAAAACCTATGTATCTCACAGGCATTTTTATGCTGACGTACCTACTTTCACATGTGTTTTCAGGAGCTTTTCCATAGGATGTTGATCAGGACACTAGGGCGGACCTGTGCCTTAGAGACTAAAAACGATGATAGACTTTGTTTAATTATGTTATAAACTCTGTATTTCCTGTGTTAAGACAATGTAACTCTTGTTTTATAAATAAAATACAACTTTGTTTGCCATGGATTTGAAACAATTAATTATGTTACAACACTCCCCGACGTTTTCCGCCACGTCTTGTATGTTATACGTGGTCGGGGTGTGACAAGAACGATTCTTAAGTTTCAATATTAATCCATGAAATGTTATGATTGAGACGACCCTTTTTCAAAGATTGTTTTTTGTGATAGGTTACGGACGGTTTGGGTAATATTGTTAGCGGCCATCTACAAAATTTAACAAGGTTCAATTTTAGTATTTTCGATATTATTATATTTTAATCAGTAATACCCTTTTATGTCTCATAGACAATTAATAATTAAAATCTAGAATCCAACGTTACATTTAAATATTGGTTAGGTGACCTTTATCCCTCTATTTAAATTAACAAGGTAGTCAACGTTTGACAATTGCAACCCTTTGCAACTTCTAGCCATATGGGATCGGTTAAACATCTTTAAGTTTAGTTGGCATGTTTAATCCCATCAACACCTTTTGTTCGCCATGCTTCGGTGACCCTAAGTTCATGGTTTCCAAATCAAGTCGTCCAACTTACACACACGTGTGAGTTTATACACATAAGTGGTTAGGTGACCTTTATCCCACAAACATGGTAAACCCACCTCGAATATACAAGTTCCCTCAAATGTGGTTAGGTGACCTTTATCCCATAAAAGAGTTCCCAAGTGATTCGAGTGTTGTATAAAAGGATAGCGTTTGACTTGTTTTTATAAAAGGGATTTTGAGTTTTCAAAATTCTAGTTTAGAAAACTTTATGTACCATACATTTGCATACATTCAAATTAGGGGTGTTCATCGAATCGAATATCGAATTTTTGAATTATTCGAATCGAATTGTTCGAATAATTTTTATTTTTCCTTGAATTCGTATTCGATTCGAATTCGATTAAAACCTACCGAATTCGATTCGAATTCGTATTCGAATAAAAAACCCAATTCGTATTCGATTCGTATTCGATTAAAAATTCGAATTCGAATCGAATTCGAATAAATTCGATTTAATTCAGATTCTTTAAAAACATGTAAAAAATTTTCATAATGAAACATAAATTTTAAAGCAGCCATAAAGCACGATATCACATTAAAAAGTTCCAAATAAAGTACCACAAGTCTAAAATTCAAAACGAGAAGTCGGAAATAACCACTCCACATTACAAGTTAATATTTTTACGCTTAAAAATCTATTGATAGATTTGTTACTTAGGTTTTAGTTATGGGCCATGTAATAGGTTTGGTAATGGGTAATTTTAATACTTGGAAAAAATTTGAAAATAATTTATAGTATAGCCTAATCAAAGTTATATATGTATTATATATAAAATAATAAATAAAAATGTATAATTTTTATTCGAATTTGGAATCGAATTGAATTTGAAATTATAAATTCGTATTCAATTCGTATTCGATTTACTTGACTCGAATTGAATCGAATTCGAATTCTTATAATCGAAACGAATTCTTGATAATCGAATCGAATTTAAACGAATTTCGAATTTTTCGAATTCGAAACGAATTTTGCACACCCCTAATTCAAATCCTTGGTACTTTTGTGAAAACATATTTTCAAGGTTCTTTTTAATAAAACCCATTTTATTATAAAATCATTAATTTTTAATAACCTTTTATTAACCATTTTAATGATCTTTAAAGAACCAATTTTAAGCTTGTTGTTGATTATTAATTGTTAAGCATGCATATCCAAATATCATCTAAACAATCATAAATAAAACAGCCACACAAGCATAGCATACAAAACAATAGGTGCATAACCATAGCTAACTATTTTGACCACACTTGTTAGCCGAAACAAGTGTGCCAAAAGGTCCTTCCTAAGGGGTGAATATAGACGCAAGTGATGTGTCGTTGAACTCCCACTTGATCCCGCATCCAAATGCTTCAAGTCTTCTTCTTGTGTTGTGATTTCTTCACATTCTTTGGTCTTCCAAATGTCTTTTATATTCAGCTCCAAACTCCTTTGGACTTTAAAATTGGGTTTTGGTTATCGGGCTAAAATCCCGTTAAGAACCGTGAAGTCCTTTAGGCCCGAAAATAGCCAAAACCAAAAACGCATTTTTGTGGGCATCTTCTTTTACAAAAAGTATCCTAATACATTTTTCTAGTAAAATAAAATGCACCTAATCTATTTATTTACATGCCAAATGAAAATACATAAATTACATAACTTTACAAATGGAAGAATAAAAAATAATAATTATTACAACCTTTGAAATAATTAAATACAAATCACAACCACAAATATTCAACATATTCACATAAGGTCATGGCTAGGTTATGAACACCAAAAAATATATAAATCCAAATATATAAAATTCAAGAAGCAAAATGGTTCCCTTTTACAACCTACAATTTTTCGGTCAAGAATGAAAAACTGAAAAATGTGGGTTTTTGTCCAAACAAAATAATCATCCAAATGAAATAATTTTTCAAGATTCATTTATGCATGTAAGAATATAATCTTGAAAAACAAAGGAATAACCATGGCGAAAATTTCGGCCATAGGGTTTTACCCAAACCCGAAACCCGAAAGTTCATATCCTATGAAGCATGCACTCATATAAGCGGCTCTGATACCATTGTTGGGTTTTTTCATGTGTTTATCAAAGTATTTTATCCATATAAAATAAAAACGCAGCTGAAAATATTATTTAAAACATGTTATTTACAAGATATAAAACCCATTTTATATGTAAAACCCAATCCCCGGATCCATATACGAGCATGCATGCTATCAAAAATTAAAACACAACCATAGAGTGTTTAGAATACTACCTTCCAAGGAGTAAAGGATATGAAGAAGATGATGCTTCTTGAAGGGTTGCCTTCAAGTGTAGAAGACCTCAAGCTTGTATACCCCAAGCCTTCCAACAAACACTTTGATTTTAGCTAGGATTTACACTTATGAACTCACTTGAAAAATCCCCTCTTGGAACCAACCCTTGGCCGAAAAATATGAGAGGAAAAATAGAGTTCTTGCACTTATTTTACAAACTTGAAAAACCTCTAGAATGGCACATTATGTTGGCTGATTTTTAGAGCATTTTTCCAAGTCTTCCACTTCAAAAATGAACATAGATTTTTCTTAGTTTGTTGCAACACTTTTGTCATACAAAAATGCATTAAAAGGATGAGAGATGTAGCCACCCTTGTTGCCCAATGAGAGAGCCTCTAACACATGCAAATGCATGTTGTTTGATTGGACCACAATTTCTTTGGGAAGACCCCATGTTTGGCCGATTTTTTATTAAAAAAATAAAATAAATTTCTCTTAGTAATTTAAGTCTTGTATTATATTTATAACTTTTATAAATATAACATACCATGTTGCAAGACTTTTATGTAATATCTCACAAGCTTTTATAATGTTATTTAACCAATTAAATAACAAAATAAAATATTCTCTCAAAATAAATTATCCATATAATTTATTAGTTTGTCAAGTGCAATTATTTAGAAAACCAATTTCTAAATATTATAAGTGTTAATATTTATTTATTTGTTTGATCACATCATAAATAAATATTATAAGTGTTTTGTCTAGCTTGTATTTGGGTATGACTCGACTTGAATCATAACGTACTAGCCACACCAATTTAATATGTGTCTTGGGCATACAGAGTCCAACACCGATGCGCCTTCACTAGCAACGGGTGGATAGATGATGATGATGTACCTCTCTCAACTCATGAGACAGGACGATCATCTGGCACTGTACCAGTTATCGAGGATGTGATCAGGAGTGTCCCTACTATCGGAGGATCTTCTAGTATCGCACCAGTGGTGGACGCCACTATCGTTACAGCTCGACCCTTAGAGCAATCAGTCGTCCCACCTGCTGTTGTGATCGAGCCTGCTACTGAGATCCCTCCGCTTGTTTCGTCTGAGTCTTCCTTGCCTGTTATAGAGTCATGCACTTCTTCGACGTCGTTTTTAGTTTATTATCGTCATAGGAAGAGGATTAGGCCCGCTGGAGATAGGATAGATCGATATTACCGTTGTGATTGACAGCTCGCCGCATTACACAAGGACCTAGACATAGCCAAAGGAAAGGCGAAGTACCTCGAGGAACAGATGGACGACCATGAGGAGTTGAGGGTGATAGATCACACCGCAAGAGATGAGATGCACTGGAGGGTTGTGGATTTGGAGAAGCTTGTCCAGGAGATGTTAGAGTCTCTAGGTCTGAGGCGTGGATGATTAATCATTTGTTTGTTTCATTGTTTGATGGGTTGTACTAGTAGACATTTCTTTTTATGTTCTTCGTATTTGTGGCCTGCGTGCCAGTTTCATCTTTGGATATTAATTGGGAACTTTATATGAACTTGTTTATGGATGTCGATGTAGGCATGCCAAGAACAGTCCTTGTACTGAAAATGAGTTTAAATGATTTCTTTAACAATTACCAATGATGTACTTTGGTTTAAAAATTTTCTCGTTAAAATGTGGATATTTTACATGCGCCATGTTTGATCCATTAACATTTAATGATTGAATTATTTTTGGTTATCGTCTTATGTTGATATTGTTGTTATGATAATAGAAACGACGAAATGCCACCAAAAGCAAGACAGGGTACCGGATTACCTACCACACCGGAAAAGTTGGCTCAACTCATAGGCCAACACGTTAATACGACCATGGAACAGCTCAATGTTAACAATGGTCAGGGACGTGGTGCTCGTGGGCAAGGTTTTGGTAGGGCCCATAATGGAAATACTTCAGGTAGAATGTGATCAGAAAGTTTTAGTAGTTCATGTGTTATATTATCATTGGAACGAATTCCTGATTTCTATTAACATTTTTGAACAGTGCACGGATGTACGTATAAAACATTTCAGGGCTATAACCCACGATCATTTACCGGTACTGAAGGACCCTTAGATATAACTCGATGGATTAAGAAGATGGAATATGTCATGGCAATCAGTGGTTGTGCTGCTGATCAACGAGTGAGATATGCTTCTTGCTCTTTTCTTGATGAAGCGCTGTCTTGGTGGAACTCGCAAGTTCAAATTTTGGGTGAAGACGCTGCCTACGGTCTGACCTGGAATGAACTTAAGGAGATGCTCTTGAAGGAATACTGCCCGCGCAGTGAAATTCAGAAAATCGAGACAGATTTCTGGAATCTAACCATGGAAGGTCTGGATGTCAGAGCTTACACTTCTCGTTTTAACGACTTGGCAAGGTTGGTTCCACGAATGGTTACTCCTGAATATGTAAAGGTAGAGAGATATATCTGGGGATTGTCGCCACAAATTCGCAGTATGGTTACATCCGCAAAACCTGCCACCTATTTAGAGGCTACTACACTGGCAAAATCATTAGCCGATGACGCCGCTCATAAAAGTAGTCTTGACAAAAAGGAGGAAACCGGGAAGTCGTCGGGCAAGGCCAAAGCAGATGTGAAATCTGAACGGTCGGGGCATTCTGAGTCCAAGACAGAAGTTACGAAGAAGCGCAAGTCCGAGAGCTCGAGGAAGGAAACTGAAGAGAAGCGCAACAGGAAGCACAGTTCGAAGAAGGCATATGCAGCAAGCACTAGTGGTACTAGAAAGGATGGCGCCAGAGATAGCCGAAGCGGATCCGAGAGAAAGGCTCGTGAAGATGGACAGAAGAAATGTAACCGATGCGGACGAAATGGGCATGCTACCCGCGAATGCTTTGCCAAATATACTACGGAGGGAACGAAACTTGAAGGATGCTTCCAGTGTGGGGAACAAGGACATATCAGGAAGGATTGTCCCAAGACGGGAGGTCAGAATGCCAGAGGTAGAGTGTTTGAGTTAAACGTTGGGAAAGCACGTGATGATCCTGCTGTAGTTACTGGTATGTTTATGATCAATAACCATTCCGCGTTCGTACTTTTTGATTCTGGAGCTGACTTGAGTTTTGTTTCGAAAAACTTTGAACCATTCCTGTGTTCACCTACAAGTAAGCTAAATAAGAAGTACTCGATAGAACTAGCAAATGGTAAACTGATAGAGACTAGCGAAGTCATACGTGACTGTAGTATTTTGTTAGGCGATCATAAATTTAGTATCGATTTACTACCAGTGGAGTTGGGAAGTTTTGATGTAGTTGTAGGAATGGATTGGCTGTCCAAGAATAAAGCAGAGATTTTCTGCTCAAGGAAGCAAGTGCGAATACCTCGTCCTAGTAGTGGCAAGGCGATAATTATCCATGGAGATCGACCGGGTCGTGTGTCGAGTGTTGTCGGTAGTATGAAGATGCTCAAGTTGTTGCGAAAAGGGTATCCTGCGTTCCTAATTAATGTAATGGATACAGAGGCCGAAGGTAGGAAGATCGAGGAGATTCCTGTTGTTCGTGATTATCCAGAAGTTTTTCCTGAAGACTTACCTGGATTACCCCCTGCGAGACATATCGAGTTCCGAATCGATTTGATACCTGGTGCTGCCCCAATTGCAAAATCTCCCTATAGATTGGCACCGTCGGAAATGAAAGAGATGTCAAACCAGCTTCAAGAGCTACTAGACAAAGGTTTCATTCAACCGAGTTATTCGCCTTGGGGTGTGCCTGTTCTGTTCGTGAAGAAGAAGGATGGATCCTTCAGGATGTGTATAGATTACAGGGAGCTGAACAAGTTAACTATCAAAAATCAGTATCCATTGCCGAGGATTGATGATCTGTTTGACCAGCTTCAGGAATCCAACTATTACTCAAAGATAGATCTGCGTTCAGGCTATCATCAATTGAAGGTTGCTGACGAAGATATACCGAAGACAGCCCTTCGAACACGATACGGCCATTATGAGTTTCTAGTTATGCCCTTTGGTTTAACTAATGCGCCCGCTGTATTCATGGATCTCATGAACAGGGTATGCAAACCCTACTTGGACAAATTCATAATAGTATTCATCGACGATATACTTATTTTATTCACGAACCAAAGAAGACCATGAGCAACATTTGAGGGTGATTTTGAAGTTGTTAAAGGAAGAGAAGCTGTATGCCAAGTTCTCTAAATGTGAGTTTTGGATTCGAGAGGTTCATTTTCTCGGACATGTCATAAATGAGAAGGGTATACATGTAGATCCGTCCAAGATTGAAGCGATAAAGAATTGGGAAGCGCCAAAGACTCCGTCAGTGGTACGGCAATTCTTAGGGCTTGCAGGGTACTACTTGATTTTCATTGAGAACTTCTCCAGAATAGCGCAGCCATTGACGCTATTAACCCAATAGGAGACGAAGTTTGATTGGACGGAAAAGCAGGAGAAAGCTTTTTCAGTCGTTGAAGGAAAAGCTCTGCAGTGCACCTATTCTTTCCCTTCCTGAGGGAAGTAATGATTTCATCGTTTACTGTGATGCTTCATGCTTGGGACTTGGATGCGTTCTAATGCAAAGAGACAAAGTGATAGCCTATGCGTCCAGACAGTTGAAAGTGCACGAAAAGAATTACACGACACATGATTTGGAGCTTGGAGCTGTTGTGTTTGCTTTGAAGATCTGGAGACACTACTTGTATGGCACGAAGTGTACGATTTACACGGACCATAAGAGCCTCCAGCACATCTTCGATCAGAAGGAGCTCAATATGCGACAACGCCGTTGGGTGGAGTTACTCAACGATTATGAATGTGATATCCGTTATCACCCAGGGAAAGCAAACGTTGTTGCAGATGCGCTCAGTAGGAAGGAACGGGAAAAGCCTCTACGTGTGCGTGCTTTGGGTTTGACCATACAAACGAGTTTAACTGATCAAATTCGTGATGCACAGCGGGAAGCTTTGAAGGACGATGATCTATGAAGTGAAGGTTTGAAAGGCTTAGAATGTAAACTGATATCGAAAGTAGATGAAGTAATGTACTTCATGAACCGAGTCTGGGTTCCGCTTAAAGGTAACCTCCGTGAATTGGTTATGGACGAAGCTCATAAATCCAAGTATTCCATTCACCCAGGTTCTACCAAGATGTATCAGGACATTAAGGAGTTTTACTGGTGGCCAAAGATGAAGAGAGACACCGCGGCCTACGTGAGCAAATGTCTGACGTGCTCTATGGTCAAAGCTGAGCACCAGAAGCCGTCTGGGCTTCTGCAGCAACCGGAGATTCCTAAGTGGAAATGGGAACTTCTTACGATGGACTTTATCACCAAGTTACCCCGTACATCGCGTGGACACAATATGATCTGGGTAATTGTGGATCGATTGACAAAGTCTGCTCATTTCCTGGCACTTAAGGAAACAGATAATACGGAGAAGATATCGCAGCTATACCTTAATGAGATTGTAGCCCGACATGGAGTACCTGTGTCAATCATTTCGGATAGAGACGGACGATTTGACTCCAGATTTTGGAGATCTCTTCAGAAATCGTTGGGTTCTCGTTTGGATATGAGTACTGCATATCATCCTCAAACGGATGGTCAGAACGAAAGGACCATTCAGACATTAGAGGATATGCTGAGAGCGTGTGCGATTGATTTCGGCAGAAGTTGGGATACTCATTTGCCCTTGGCAGAGTTTTCTTACAACAATAGTTACCACGCCAGCATAAAAGCCGCTCCGTTTGAAGCCCTGTATGGAAGAAAGTGTTGATCACCGCTTTGTTGGGCTGAAGTCGGCGAGAAGCATTTGACCAGACCCGAGATCATACAGGAGACTACGGACAAGGTTGTCCAGATCAAGAATAGGCTGAAGGCTGCCGCGGATCGACAGAAGAGTTATGCAGACAACCGAAGGAAACCGTTGGAGTTTCAAGTTGGTGATAGAGTTATGCTGAAGGTATCACCATGGAAGGGCGTTGTGAGGTTTGGAAAATGGGGAAAGTTGAGCCCACTCTATATAGGTCCCTTCGAAGTCGTCTCTCGAGTTGGACCGGTGGCGTATAGACTCAAGTTGCCACAGGAGTTGATTGGAGTCCATGATGTATTTCATGTCTCCAAGCTGAAAAAGTGTCTGTCTGATGAGACACTAATTATACCCCCTGGAGAGGTTCGGGTAGATGATAAACTGAGATTTATCGAGGAACCAGTGGAGGTTCTGGATCGAAAAACCCAGAAACTCAGGAGGAGTAAGATTGAGTTGGTCAAGGTCCGTTGGAATTCTAAGCGTGGACCCGAGTTCACCTGGGAGTGACAAGACCAAATGCAATAGAAATATCCTCACCTCTTCCCACCTAGTGCGAAAATGAAACCTGTAAAGAGTAGAATTTCGGGGACGAAATTCCCTAAACAGGGGGAGACTGTGACACCCGGCCTCTCAGGCCGTACCAGACAATCGTGATCTGTGTAGTAGACATTAATATGACTAATTGTGACTGAATGTGATGCTAATATATGATATTTGATGTGTTGGTAAAGTTAGATGTGTGTAGAAATTATGTTGGCAACGATAAAACTAACGCTTATCGCATAACGTTTAAAATACAAAACGAACGTCGGTGACCACCCGATCAGTGTTAAAACCCTAAAAATAGTCTGTTACGATTAGAATAATAATTTTAATCATATCCGTGAGGAAAAATAAATTAGAATGCTAAGAAACTCTATTTTTCGAATTTGAGCACGTACCGCGCGATACTGCGCGAATTAAACAAAATACCGTCAACGCAGCCAGTCAAGGCAACTGGTAATTATTTCAGTAATAATTTTAGGTGATTATTTTTATAGAATGACAAAAATAATTTAAAACGCACTAAAACGGGGTTAAAACGCTAGATAAAATACCCGGTATTCAGTAAAATACCTGTTTTTTTAACTAGTATGCATATAATATATGTATGTATATATATATTTTCTGAGAGAAGGGGATGTGTGGCGGCAATGTGGGATGCCCACACTCTCTAGAATATTGCAACATGGACACTTGTCCAATCTAGAAACCATAAGAAATGATTGTGTCTTGTGCATGCAACCATACATACTCAATTCCAAAGCAACAATTCAAAAATCACTCTCTCTCCTCTCTTGAACAACTCACGGCCGAACACCCCAAACCCCATCAACATTTTGTGACACCTGTGCCTCTACAACCATAAAAAAATACCAAATTTATGAAATATTGTGTTTCATACTTGGGAATTGTAAAAAATATATGTATCGTTTGCACATATCAATTCATGTTCGATTTCAAGCTTTAAATCGCTTTCTGGAAGGTTATACGCGCACTGATGCGTAAATATAACCAGTCTAACGCAACAAACACTCCGGAATAGTGAAATAGGCTTAACATACCTTAAATAACCTTTACATAACTTAGAAATAAGTTTTGGAGGGTTTGGTGTGGCGAAATCAAGTTTATTCGCTTACAGGGACTAATTTCGACAAACTGTGAAAGTATGCCGATTCGTACTGTAACGAACATTCTGAAACATGACCCTAAATATCCTTTACATATCTTAAATATCCTTTACATATCTTAGAAATAGGCTTTGAAGGGTTCGGTATGCTAAAATAAACTTATTTGATCAATAGAGACTAAAAGCGTCAAAAGTGCATAAGTTTGCATTTTCGCGCATATCTTACGTTCTGAATACATCCGGACATCCAAAAAATTATGTAATCATCAAAATATTTTATTTTAGTGATTGGCATGATAAAATTCCATTCGTCGCGTAATTTGGATCGTTTTTGCGTTCATTACGATTTCCGTCGTAATTAACCGAACAACGCAACCGTACGACCAAACGAACCGACATCCGAGATGTTTTTGAGCATATTTTAAGTTCCCTATACTCTAACTTTATTTTAGAGCCTTGAAATGGGGTTAACGGGGCTTAAAAGATCAAAAAAAATCAAGTTTTACAAGTGCAGGGACCATTTTTGAAATTTCTGGCAGATACATTGAACTTGGTCCATTTTTGTGATTTTGATGGTTTTAACCCATGGTTTTGCAACTTATGGGTTGGTATTTAATGTTTTTTATAATACTATAGACTCATATTAGGGGCTCCCATGGTTTTAGAAAACAATGGGTGCAAGTGTACGGCCTAGATCAAAGCTCGGGTTTCAAGAAACGATCTTAACGGTTCTATGAAATCTATAAATACCCCCACCCACTTCACTCTCAAACTCACACCTTTGATCTGAATTTGTTCTCTAAGTTGATGTTTTATCACTTCATACCTGAGAATATTCGGATCAAAGCTTCCATTCTTGGACCCGTTGTAAGTCCTCTTTCGTTCTTTTACGCGTTTTAGCGTGAAAGTCAAACTATGTTTGACTTTCTGCATTGACCAGTTTATGGTCAACAAGAAGTTCGTCTGAACTTCATAACGTGAGCGTAATCACGATGGTTTTAGTCTCTTGTGACTATACCTACTGATTACCACGTTAACTAGGCTTAGTGACGAGTCGTATTTCGGCCAAAATACGTATTCTTGCGTATTTTGTAACCAAACTACTTTAAGTATCAAAACCGTTTGTTTTGATACCAAACCTGTTTTCAAAAATCGTTAAACATGTTTTAACATGTTTAGCTCGTCACTTTAGGTTTAGTGCTTATGTAGGGTCGTAAGGTAAGCGGTCTAAACAACCCCGCTTATACTTTCGAACCCGACCCATTTGGTTGATCCTTAGGATCCGACCAAACACATTAGGTGACCATAGTTGTATAGGGAATAACCTTCCGAGGTTATACCTTATGGTCACTTCGTTTAAGTAGTTGTATGATAGGTAGTTTATATGCCTTAGGTAAATGACCAAAATTCCCTTTTTACGCCAAAATTCATTTTAAGCATATGTAACATAATTTTTTACATCTAAACTGATTAGGCAACATTATTAGACATATTAAGGCATATAATACTTGTCATAGGACTAGTTAGGCGTTCCGAACGCGTTTTACGCAAACGACGCGTTAAAGTGGCGTAAGCTACCTTAACGAGTCGTAATGGATCGTAAGCACTTGGGTTAAGTTTCATTTTAGAATGTAGGCTTTGTTAAACCATATTACATGAGTCCCTACACTCATTTGGTTTACGAAACCTCATTTATTTAGGTCCGTTTATTTACATAGTTAACTATATTAGGTGCCGTTTGATTCCGTGATCCCTCTAGCTTTGTTTGGTTGTTGTTCAAGACTTCTAAGCCCCCTCAAGTGAGTACATAGTCCCCTCTTTTACTGTTTTTCAAACGTTTTGGGGTGAAACACATGTGCCTAGTTGTTACTTTTGTGCTTTCCATGTTTTCATACCATATACTTGCTATGTTCATTAGTACACTATTAGTACATGATTTCATTATGTTTTTGCTATGTATGTCCTTTTAGTGCATACTTAGTACATCGTTTTACACGTCATTTCATGTTATGTATGTCCATTCAGTGCATACTTAGTACATTGTTTTACATTGCTTTTCACGCTATGTATGTTCATTTGTTGCATATGCTTATCCGGTATATGGACACATTGTTTTATATCTTTTTGAACCATTTGAAGTTGATTGACTTATGTGAACCATTTGTAACCTTTTGATTTATGTGAACCATTTGTAACCTTTTGATTTATGTGAACCATTTGTAACTGTTTGAACCATTGGGTTTTGGGAAGTGATTAGGTAACGGGGCGGGTGTAATGTATTAGAAACATGGTGGATACGCCACTGGTACTTCCTATATATAAGTGTTTTTAACACATTATTTATCGTTGCGTTATCTAGATCACTTGGGCAAGGTTATCAGAACAAAGTTATATTACAAGGTTTTTCTAACAATATAAACCATACGAGTTTTATTAACGAGTTTTTACGAGATGTTTTACAAATTTTGGTTTTCTTAAACAAATGTCTTGGGTTAAGAATCATGGCTATGAGATTTTATAAAGTATAACCAACTTGATTTGAGTTGGTTAGTTATGATGCAATGCTATACTTTTCAAAACAAGGTTTTTAATAAGGTGTTGCAACATGTAAACTAGCCATGGATCCGACACTCATACAAAACCTATGTACTCGCCGGCATTTTTATGCTGACGTATTTTCACATGTGTTTTAGGTTCCATAGTTGATGATGTTTGATGATGATACTTGTGTACGCTCACGTAGGAATGGACGAGGCCTTAGTGACTTAATAACAATGGAAGTCTATTTGTTCATGTTTTGTTTCTAATTCCAATGTAATGTAATACATTTAATTCAATAAAACAAAACTGGTTAATCCATGGTTGTGAAACAATGATTCTGTTACTCCCCGACGTTTCCGCCACGTTTTGTTATTTTACGTGATCGGGGTGTGACAGAAAAGTTGGTATCAGAGCCAATGGTTATAGGGAATTAGGTTATTAGTAATGCTTTGACCTAGACTATAACCTTCCTAGGACCCTAACGCGAGTTCACTTGCGTTTAGTCATAAAACAATACCGTTGCCTATCTTTAGGCAGCAACCACAATAAGAACACAAAATTCGAATCTGCTTTGAAAACTAATCATCTGTTCTAGGATGATTTATTATAAGGTTTTGATCCTTCAAAGTTTTCAAATTCTCATCAAAGTTTAGGGCTGCATAATGTGAACACGTGCAAACTGGAAGGGTGGGTGCCTGTACCCTGAGCTTTCTATCTAAGGCTAGAGTGTTCGTACAAATCCGCAATATCAGACCAGTCACTCTTACCTGGGAACTCTTGGGGTGAGTGTCCACTTATAGGCGAGCATGTCTTCGCGATACTTTATGAGGACCTATTTGCTTTGATTCAGCCTTTGCGTGTCGTTTGTTTGCTTCGTGGTTCAAACAAATTACCATCACCCATGATTTTGGTCGGTAATTGTAACATCCTATTCTTACCCAATGCCATTTCATTTGCTTTCTCTCTTGTTTCCCCTTTTTTGAATGCCTCCACGACGCGAAAATTAGGTACCTATTGAAGAGCTGGCAGCTGTCATTACGCAGCAAATGACTGCTGCAATCCCGAACATCATTGCTCAATGTAACCAAGCTCTCAACAACAATAATGCCCCCTGCAACTTCAAGACGTTCAACTCGGCTAAGCCATCAAAGTTTTCTGGGTCTCAAGGAGTGACTGCACTTCTGCAATGGTTCGAGAGTTTAGAGAGCACCTTCAGGCATGTTCAATGCTCAAATGAGCGAAAGGTAGAATTCGCATCTAGTGTCTTTGAGAAACGAGCTTTGACATGGTGGAATGGTGTGATGAGAGATAGGGGTGCCGATGTGGCACTGGCTCAAACGTGGGAAGAGCTTCGAGCTCTGATGATGAAGGAATTATGTCCTCGTCACGAGATCAGGGCCTTGGAAAGGGAATTCGAAGATCTTAAGCAAGATAGCGGTGAGCATCGATCCTACACAGATCGTTATGAGGAGTTAAGTCTGCTATGCCCGAATATGGTTACGCCTTTGGATAAGGCAATCGAAAAGTACATTGATGGCCTCCCTGACCCAGTACAAGACATTGTGACTGGTAGTAACCCCACTACAGTTAGGCAGGCCATTGAGCTATCTGCTACCTTGACTGAATCTCAAATCAGGAAAGGTAAACTTTTCTGAAAAGGTGATAAGAAACCAATCGAGGAATCGAAACCCAAAGATGAACAGACTGGATCCTCCAAGAAGTCAAAGAAGCGAAAAGCTTCCCAGAACTTCGCCGTGGTTGCTCACAATGATCAAGCTGCCCCCAACCAACCAGCTCAACCCCCTGCTAGGAAGCCATACAACGGAACTGCACCCTTGTGCAACCAATGTAACCTTCATCATCATGCTAGTGTGAAGTGCCGCAAATGCCAAATTTGTGGACTTATAGGTCAGACAGCAAGAGTTTGTCGAGCTGCAGTTGCACCCAATCAAGCTGACAACAATCCTGCTCAGGCTCGTTTTCCACCAGGTTCCTGCTACAACTGTGGCGAGATGGGTCATTTCCGAAGAAATTGCCCAAAGCTTGCTAATGCAAATCCAGCACAGGGATGAGTATCTGACCGACTAGAAGACAACACTGTTTAGAAATAATCACGTCTTATGTATTATTTTCTTTTGTTGTCAAGGTCCATGAAACAGTTTTTATCGTTGTTTATAAATAAATCTTTTATTTACATTGCAATGTATTTATGTGGTTGCATGTATAAACAACATATCCCCTGCAATACCGACAATCAGGGAATCGTATTTCCTTGAAGAACAAACTACCCCCAAAATTCTTCTATTTTATGATCTCTTGTGTTTTCCACGAAAATCCTAAGTACCCGTTTCTTCCAAGGAAACAAAGTACAAGGCGCAAGTTACAACTCTGGACGAATACCCAAAGTGCCACTATAAATCCTTAAATAGGGTACCTAAGGGTATTTCCGTAAATCCTAAATTGTTGTGTACCTTAATTCGAATATTATGTTTCTTTGAAAACAAAATCGAATTTTTGAAAAATCATCCTATCTTCGTAGATAGATTCTTGAAAATGATTAAAGTGCCAAATGAAATCCACTGATTGGATTCCTAGTGTGCTTTAAGTATCCGCGTCCAAAGATAACAAATTAAAGGTCAAATTAAACAATTATGTGATTATGTGCTTATGTGTTCCCTTTTATGTTTTTTTGTGTGATCCAAATTTTTGTTATCCAAATCCTCGTAGAATCTTCCATATCTTTGTATAAGGGATTCATAGTAGGATATTTTAAGGTACTATCTTAAATCCTTAATGAGCTTCTACGTAATAGTTAAGACCCTTGGATTATAAAGTACTATTCCATGATTAGACCCCTTGAGTGGTCTAGTTAAATAGATTGATCCAAAAATCTGGTTAGGAATATCATGTGATGATATAGCTAAAAAGACTCCTTGGTGGTCTAATTAAGGAAATCATTTGTCGATCTAATTAAAAGGACCCTATGGTAGTCTTGACACACTCATCACAGGTTTGATATTCTCTCCCCTTCACATTACAAAACAAACTGTGCGGACTGTGCAAGGAATTACGTAATTATGGATGCATACAAAATTATGGAATTCATTGCACAGAAACCACAACAAGTTTTGTCATGTGTCTAGAGTTGACTCAATTCATTTCCATTTCTGAAGAATATCCATTGAGGAAAATGAGTCATTCCGTGCATTTTCGTTTCTGAAGAATATCCATCGAGGGAAATGAATATCCTTGTTTCTTCCTTCATTTTCGTTTCTGAAGAATATCCATTGAGGAAAATGACTCGTTCCGTTCATTTTCGTTTCTGAAGAATATCCATCGAGGGAAATGAATATCCTTGATTCTTCCTTCATTTCCATTTCTGAAGAATATCCATTGAGGAAAATGACTCATTCCGTTCATTTTCATTACTGAAGAATATCCATCGAGGGAAATGAATATCCTTGATTCTTCCTTCATTTCCATTTCTGAAGAATACCCATTGAGGAAAATGACTCATTTCGTTCATTTTTGTTTCTGAAGAATATCCATCGAGGGAAATGAATATCCTTGATTCTTCCTTCATTTCCATTTCTGAAGAATACCCATTGAGGAAAATGACTCATTCCGTTCATTTTTGTTTCTGAAGAATATCCACCGAGGGAAATGAATATCCTTGATTCTTCCTTCATTTCCATTTCTGAAGAATACCCATTGAGGAAAATGACTCATTCCGTTCATTTTCGTTTCTGAAGAATATCCATAAAGGGAAATGAATATTCTTGATTTTTCCTTCATTTTTTCGTTTCTGGAGAATATCCATCGGGGGAAATGAATATCCTTGATTTTTCCTTCATTTTCATTTTTAAAGATTGTCCGTTGAGAGAAATAACAGGATTATGCCTTGCATACCTTTGATGGGTTATTCTACGCAAATAGATAAAAACCCTAGATTCCATGCAAGACAATTATTTAACACAGCGTCACAGACAGACTCCTACGAATAAATTTCGGGACGAAATTTCCT
>JARYGA010025972.1:0-25306 GCA_030545235.1 Helianthus tuberosus | reverse complement strand
AAAAGAAAATGTGATTTAGTATTCATTCAAACCTTAGTGTATCAAACTACACCTTAGAGACTATAGAAATACCACGAAGGCAACTTCTATTTGGATAAATTTGGTTTCTGACATTCCATACAACAGGAATGGGGTGTTGCTTGGCTCTTAACCTTGTGGTCGTGGGTTCGGGCCCCACAGTGGGCGCCAATGATGAAACAATGGTTAACCAAGGGGTTAACTCACTGGTTTTGTCAAGTAGGGTTAATCCCTTCTTTCCGAGGATCGTTGGCTGGATCGTCCGCTGGTTGATCTCCTGCACAAGGAAACAAACCGTGACTCGTAACAAGGAGGATGGGGTGGGGGGGTGCTTCTTGTTACCACTCTCCGGTATGAGAATCAGTAATTTGCTTGGGAAGCAAAGTGTGATAGTAGTAGTAGTGAGAAAGTTGTGAAGAGATACCTTAAACCTGGTTCGGGGTAGGTATTTATAGCCGAGGAGTGAAGGAGGGTAGTTGAGTGGCTAGTCTGACATCGCACAACCTCCTGCAGGTGTGTCAGGCCTATCGGTTACAGTGGTGATGCCACGTCCTGCTGTGGTGTCAGTCTGTCGCTTACATGTGGGCTGCCACTTGCAGTGTGGTGTCAGTCCCACTTGCCTTGTAGACAGGATGCGGTGCCGGGCCGCATCGCTGCTTGCGGTAGCAGATGTTGTTCCAGCGTTCTTGTTCTGGCCAAACGTATACGGGATGCGGTGCCATGCCACATCGCCACTTAGTGAGTGTTACTGTTGTCCAGATCCCTTGTCGTAAT
This sequence comes from Helianthus tuberosus, assembly GCA_030545235.1. Classification (NCBI taxonomy): domain Eukaryota; kingdom Viridiplantae; phylum Streptophyta; class Magnoliopsida; order Asterales; family Asteraceae; genus Helianthus; species Helianthus tuberosus. Next base: position 24,514 of record JARYGA010025972.1, on the reverse strand, counting down.
GAAAATGTTCATAGGATGCGGTGCCAGGCCGCATCGCTATGTATACACCCATTTTCATACATAAGGTATGTATTCCCATCTCTTGACCGATTGGATTCGACCGCTGTGTTCGTGCGTGCCCGCACGAACACAGAAAAGTTCTTGCTGGTGGGGATTTTTGATAAGGGTAATGGTCGCTCGCGGTCATGCTGACGCGAGATCTGGGACCATATCCCTTTAGGTGTCTAGTCCTATAGCGCTATATCATACTACCAATCGGCTTGGTGAATGTATTCAAATAAGTACAACACAACAATTAATTTTATAATCTTTGAGAAATTATTGTTTAAATAATAGATAATCAATCAATTTGTCAAAATTAAAGTACTAGCATGTATAATCAATTTATACTTTGAAATCGTGAAAATAACAATTAGGTACATATGTTTCACCCCAAAATATTTGAAAATAGTAAAAGAGGGGGCTATGTACTCACTTGAGAGAGCTTAGAAGTCTTGAATAACAACCAAGCGAAGCTAGAGGGGTCACGGAAATCAAACGACACCTAATATAGGTAACTACATTAATAAACCGGACATAAATCAGAAGATCGGATAGGATGAGGTTTCGTAAACCAAATGAGTGTTGGAACTCATATGATATGGTTTAACAAAGCCTTCCTACTAAATTGAAACCTAACCTAAGTGCTTACGACCCATTACGACCCGTTTAGGTAGCCTATGCTACTTTAAATCGTCGTTCGCGTAAAACGCGTTCGGAACGCCTAACTAGTCCTATGACAAGTATTATATACCTAAACGTGTTTAAATGTGTTGCATAATCAGTTAAGTGACAAAAGCTTGGGTTACATATGCTTAAATACCAATTATGCATGAAAAGGGCATTTTGGTCATTTACCTAAGGCATATAAATTACCTATCATACAACTAATTAAACCTAAGTGACCATAAGGTATAACCTCGGAAGGTTATTCCGTATACAACTATGGTCACTAAACATGCTTGGTCAGATCCTAATGATCGACCAAACGGGTCGGGTTCGAAAGTCTAATCGGTTGTTTAGACCGCTTATCTTACGACCCTATATAAGCACTAAACTAAAAGTGACGAGCTAAACATGTTAAAACATGTTTAACAAAGTTTGAAAACAAGTTTGATATCAAAACAAATGGTTTTGATACCCAAGAATAGTTTGGTTGCAAAATACGCATGAATACGTATTTTGACCGAAACTATGACTCGCCACTACGCCTAATCAACGTGGTAATCAGTAGGTATAGTCACAAGGGACTATGACCATTGTGATTACGCTTACGTTGCGAAGTTCAAACGAACTTCGTGTTGACCATTGACTGGTCAAAGCAGAAAGTCAAACACTGTTTGACTTTCATGCCTAAAAACGCATAAAAGAACGAAAGAAGCTTACAAAAGGTCCAAGCGATGAGGATTTTGATCTAGATTTCTCAGGTATGAAGTAAAGAAACTTCAACTTAGAGAAATGGCCAGATCAAATGTGAGCTTGGATTGAAAAACTTGGGGGTATTTATAGATTTCGTAGAACTGTTAGGATCATTTCTTGAAATCCGAGCTTCAATCTTGATCGTACATGTGTGCCCATGGTTTTAACATACTAGGGGCATCCAAAACCAGTCCATAGAATAGAAGAAACCATGTGCAAAACAATGGGAGCAGTTGGGTTTTATAAAAATGAAGTCTGCTGATCTGGGAAGGTCTTACGGACCGTAACCATACCCATACGGTTCGTAAGGACCTTGGTTGCTGGCAGGAAGTTTGCAAAATTGGCAGAACAGGCCCCTGCATCTCCAAACTTGATTTTTGATGTGTTTTGACATGTTTAAGCCCTGTTAACCCCATTTAAAAGCTCTAAAATGATGTTAAAGTATAGGGAACATGAAACATGCTCAAAAATATCTCAGATGTCGGTTCGTTTGGCCGTACGATTGCGTTGTTCGGTTAATTAAGATGAAACACGAACGGACGCGAAAAACGATCCAAATTACGCGACGAATGAAATTTTTGCATGCCAATCACTAAAATAAAATATTTTAATGATTACATAAATTTTTGGATGTCCGGATATATTCAGAACGTAAGATATGCGCGAAAATGCAAACTTATGCACTTTTTGACGCTTTTAGTCCCTATTGATCAAAAAGTTTATTTTTGCGCTCCAAATATCTCAAAGTCTATTTCTAAGATATATAAAGGATATTTAGGGCATATTTTACTTATGATCAAGTTTCGGAATGTCCATCACGGTACGAATCGGCATACTTTCGCAGTTTGTCGAAATTAGTCCCTATGATTGAATAAACTTGATTTCGGCATACCAAACCCTCCACAACTTATTTCTAAGTTATGTAAAGGTTATTTAAGGTATGTTAAGCCTATGTCACTGTTCCGGAGTGTTTGTTGCATTAAATTGATTATATTTACGCATCGGATCGTGTATAATCTTCCAGAAAGCGTTTTAAAGCTCGAAATTGAACAAGAATTGATATGTGCAAATGATACACATATTTATACAAATACCAAGTATGAAATATGATATTTCATTGGTTTGGTATTCGTTTGGTGGTTGAAGTGACACATGTGTCACACTTAAGGACTAAAGGGTAAAATTGAAACATAATTTGAGTTACCAATTTGTATTAAAAAGAAGGCGGCTTGAGGCACCCAAGTGTGACTCTAGCCAAATTCAATAGCCTTTTTATAGTATGTATAACTAGGGTTGTAAGTGAACTGAACGTTCAGTGAAAAGTTCATGAACCGTTCGGTGGGAAGTTCGTTTAGTTAATGAACGAACACGAACAAGATATTCCGTTCACTTTAATATTTCAGTTTCCCCCTAAACATTAGTTAACAATTATATTAAAAAAAATAAAGTGTAAATCCTTATCTAAACATACGAAGAAGACGGACACTAAAGACATTTTTCGGGATATGTCAAGTAACTTTAGATAATTGTTAAGTTAGCTAAACTTGATGTATGGTGTTTGTTGTAGACTTCTTGTGTCTTGAGTTATTGATTTTTCATTTAATAACCGTATTTGACTACTTGTGTCTGATGTTTAAAGTTAATGGTGCTTGTATTTTTAATTTCAAGCTTAATGTTCGTTTGTGTTCATTTGTGTTCGCTTGCATTTGTTTGTGTTCATTTGTGTCCGCTTGCGTTTGTATGTGTTTATTTGTGTTTGTGACCGATGTTTACGAACTTTTGCGAATAACTAAAAGTCCTTAATTGTGACAACTGTGTTCTGTAATGATCGTATAATGTAAAACAATGTCAGTTATCAATAAAACAATATGATTTGGTGTTATTATATGTGCTTTGGTGTTATTATATGTATAATTGTGTTTATTAATTTTACAATTTGATTCGATTCCGATTTCAAGCTTTAAATAACTTTCTGGAAGGTTATACGCAAACTGGTGCGTAAACGCAATCAGTTTAACGCGACGTACTCTCCGGAACTGTGACAAAAGCTATACATACACTAAATATCCTTCACATAACTTAGAAATAAGTTTCGAAGGATTCGGTATGGCAAAAACATGTTTATTCGAACTAAAGAACCATTTACGGCAAAAAATGCGAAACGAACGTTGGTGACCGCCCGGATAATATTTATATCCCAAAAATATTATGTTATGATTAAAATTTTATTTTAATCAGGTCCATATTGAAAAATAAATTAAAACACTTAAAAACGTTATTTTTCAAGTTTAAGCGCGTACCGCGTGTTTCTGCGCAACACAGTGCTTCTACTGCAAAACGCATACAACACAGCTAGTCTCGGCAACTGAAATTTATTTCAGTAATAATTTAGCGAGTTTATTTTTATAGAATAATAAAAATAATTTAGAACGCCATAAACCGGGATTTAAACACTAGATAAAATACTCGGTACCCAGTTAATCACCTACTTTTATCTAATATACCATCAAAATTACACTTGGACCCCCTCCCCCTTCCATTTTTACGGTCACAATATAGGTGTCCCCACCAAAAATATTGCAAGATCTCAAAATATCATATATGATCTTTGTTGGTACTAGAAATCCCTAGTAAATCTTATTAATATCTTCCAAAAATCTTACATGATCCATCCATATCCTTCTTGGATTTGTTTTGATCTTCCTAGATTTATTTTGGATTTCCCTTAGATATTATGTGATCCTACAAAATCCATTTTATTTATTTTTCTTCGATAACTCAAGATATGATAAGATCTTGTGATCTTGAAAGATATGATCTAGAACTTGGCCTATTTATATGCATCACAATCTACACTTCACACAACACTCAAACTCCTCCTTCTCTCCCCTTCCCCAAACCGTCCACTCCCTCTCTCTCACCATATTCATACCTTCAAGTCTTGTTCTTCACATTCAAACTCCCTTTCAAGCATGTTTCAAGTGGTGTGAAGATACTAAGGTGTTCCCAAGGTGTTGTCAAGTGATTACAAGCTTCCTATCATCAAAATCTCATCCTACAACCTACTTGAATATTGAAGGTATAACACTTATGTTTAAATCATACTTTAGATTCTTGGTTGTTCTTGATGATTTGAAGTTTCTCTTGAATCTTGGGATTTTCACTAAACTTGAAATCTAAAATGAAATGGGTCATGATACAAGTAAAAATGGTGATGTACATATATGTATGTATAACCGTACATATGTATGTGTGTATATGAGTTTTGAGCTTTATTTTGATAAAGTACTTGTTTAAGTGTTACATGTTCTTGAATGATGGTAAAAATGCAAGTATTTGGTGATTTATGTATGATATGTTAAATGTAAAGTACATCAGCAAATAAACATGAATATATCTCATATTTGATGCATTTAAACCCATATAAAATGTTGATGTTATGATAGTATGCTTTAGACACTTCTACATGTGAATATATGTTGATTTAGAGCTCAAGAAGTGATAAAAAATGGTTGTATGACAAAACTGAATTTGAACAGATTATAAGCACTAAAAATGACCTTATTTGATGTATTATAATGGCATGAAACTTTGACATAGGATTGATAGCTTTGCATGTTGTACATATAGCTTAAAAAGTGGTAAATTATGTAAAATTTGCATGATTTATGTTCTTTGTTAAGACCTGCACTATCATGAGTATAACCATTATTTTATTCAGTAAATAAAATGGGTTGTGTTAAAATTTCAAGTCGTTTCAATTTGGGATGGTTCGGGTAACGTTTGATGCAAAACGGTCAAAAATCGTCTTTTCGGAGGATTTTTATTAAACTGTTTTAGATCAGTAACCAAACTGATATTTTTGATATAAAACAAGTATTTTAACTTATATTAAGTTTACTTGGTGTTTGGTTAGTCAAACGTGACTTCCGACGCCCAAAAATGTCACCGAATCGCTAAAAAAGTGTTTTTCGACATAACTAGATTGGGTTGTTCATAAGTAAATTTAATGTGTCACAATGTGCTATGTGTTTTACAATATGTGTATGATGATGTGTTAGTGTTGACAAGATTATGCGTATTACGCTTGAGTATATATATATATATAAACAAATACACCAAAATAATAAAAAATAATAACTTTTCGAGAAAACTCAAAGTCATGTGAAAATTCTAAGTATCGGAGAAACTTCGGTATTTTTGTGGGATTTTGATTATTAAGGTCACTCTTATTTAATTTAGGACGCATAAACAATTTGAGGGATTGTGTTAACATTTAAAAACGCACCCAAAGGTGAGTACATAGATCCCCTCTTTTTACTGTTTTCGATTGTTTTGGGGTGATGCATATGTATCAAAACAATTTCAATATTCTAACGATGGTTTCAAAATGATTGAGATGGTTTATACAAAACTAATAACGATTTCGATAATGTGAACGAACTTGTTGGTGGTAGTTATATAACGAATGACATTCATTAGCATTGATCAAGCCGACCAGTATTTGGTTATGGTACCATAGGATCTGACAAATCCCGTTATCCGACTGCACCCATGGTTATGTGTGGGTTATGTGGGTAACGACTGAATCTGATGATTGTTAACTTACCCTTTGGTGGTTGGTTAATACGAGTTAAACGAGTTGAATGATGAACGAGTCACAAAGGTTTGAATGTCATTAGGGAGACGACCAAAAGTAGTTTTCACAATTAAAACGAGAACGAGTTGAACGAGAACGATTATGAACGATTTAAACAAATGAACGGTGATCTATAACGAGAACGAGTTAAACGATGTAACACAACGATGTTTATGAAACTATATAAACCATACGAGTTTTATTACGAGAACGATTTACGACTTGGCTTACATAAATAAATGTTTTGGGTCAAGATTCATGGCATCGAGGTTTATAAATTATAACCAATCTGTTTTGACCTGGTTATTCATTTTACAATACAAACATTTTACAAAACAAGGTTTCAAATATCGATTAACGAAGTTGTACGAGATATTTCAACGAGCCATGAATCTGACACTCACACAAAAACTATGTGCTCGCCAGCATTTCCTTGCTGACTTTGTTTTTACATATGTTTCAGGTGATGTTGCTTAATGTTAAATGCTAGGATGCTTGAGTCACATAGGATCTGGGCGAGACCTTAGTGGCATAATAATAATGATAGTAGATATATAACTTGCTTGTTCAGTTTCAAAGACAATGCTAATGTTTAATATTTAAATAAAATGAAACTCTTTTGTATCCATGGTTGTGAAACGATAATTCTGTTACAACACTCCCCGACGTTTCCGCCACGATTTGTTGTTTTACGTGGTCGGGGTGTGACAGAAGAGTTGGTATCAGAGCCAATGGTTATAGGGAATTAGGTTATTAGTAAAATTTTGACCTAGACTATAACTTTCTAGGACCCCAACTCAAGTTGATTTGCGTTGAGATTTTAAAAAGAAAATCCGAATCTGCTTTGAAAATTAATCATCCGTTCTAGGATGATTGATTACTAGGTTTTGAACCCTCTGTTGTAAGGTTTTGAACCCTTCCAGTTTGACTCATTTTTGGCTTAGTGCCTTCTGAGTTTTCAAAATCTCGTCAAAGTTTGGGTCTAAATAATGTGAACACGTGCAAACTGGAAGAGTGAATGCCTGTACCCTGAGTTTTCTGTCTAAGGCTAGAGTGTTCGTACAAATCCACATAATCGGACCAGTCACTCTTACCTGGGAACTCTTGGGGTGAGTGTTCACTTATAGGCGAGCATGTCTTCGCGATACATTATTTTGATTCATTACTTTGATTAGTCACTGTGTGTCGTTTGTTTGTTCGAGGTAACGAACAAATGATCGCCTTCCTTATGTTTCGTCGATATTTTCAATACCTCTTTTGTCTTTCCTAATTGTCGACCTCACTCGTTTCTCATATTTCCTTGTTAGACAATGCCTCCTCGACGTGATGCACAAACTTTCACTGCTGAAGAAGTCGCAGCCCTTGTCTCTCAACAAATGGCTGCTGTGCTTCCGGGCGTTGTGACCCAACTCCACAAGCTATACTACAACAATAATAACAATGCACAATGTAATTTCAAGAGTTTCAATTCTGCTAAGCCGCTAAAGTTTTCTGGGTCACAAGGAGCAACTGCACTCCTTCAATGGTTCGAAAGTATCAAGAACACATTCAGACATGTGCAATGTCCGAATGGGCATAAGGTTGAATTTGCATCAAGTGTGTTTGAGAAGCATGCTCTTACATGGTGTAACGGAGTGATGCGCGATAGGGGTGCCGAAGTGGCATTGGCACAAACATAGGAAGAACTTCGAGCTCTCATGATGAGAGAGTTCTGTCCCCGTCATGAAATTCGAGCTTTGGAACAAGAGTTTGACGACCTAAAACAAGATGGGGGAGAACACCGTGCGTATACGGATCGATTTGAGGAACTCAGTCTTTTGTGTCCTACTATGGTTACCCCGTTGGAGAAAGCGATAGAGAGGTATATCGATGGGTTACCCGATTCCATACATGATATTGTGACTGGCGTTAATCCTACTACTGTTCGTCAAGCGATCGAGTTATCTACTACCCTGACTGAGTCGCAAGTCAGGAAGGGTAAGCTTACCTGCAAGGGTGATAAGAAGAAATCGACCGAATCTGTCAAGGAAAAGGGTAAGGGTAAGAAAGGTGAGTCATCGAAGAAGTCGAGAAAGCGAAAGGGTGCTCAGAACTTTGCAGTTACTGCTCAAAACCCTCAGAACCCACCAGCTCAACCTCCTGCGAAGAAATCGTATAATGGTACCGCACCTCATTGTGCTCGCTGCAACGGTCATCATGTTGCACAACAAGCTTATAGGCAATGCACAACGTGTGGTAAGCTTGGGCATTTGGCCAACGTCTGTCATTTGGGTTAGAATTAGATTGTTCAGAATCAAGCTCCAGTTCAGGGGGAACGCTGCTTGATTCCCACCGGGTTCATGTTTCAATTGTGGAGAGCTTGGTCACTTCCGCAACAACTGTCTGAGGTTGGCAAATGCTAATGCAAATCCGAACGTGAATGTCAATGTTAATGCGAATCCCGCTCGTGGACGAGTATTCAATCTGAATGCAAACGAGGCGCGAGCTGACAACCTCGTCGTCAATGGTACGTTTCTTGTTAACAATCGACCTGCATCCATTCTTTTTGATTCTGGTGCCGATAGAAGTTTTGTTTCATTATCTTTTGAACCTTTTCTTGCGATACCTAGAACTAAACTGAGGAAACCCTTATATGTCGAAGTTGCTACTGGTAAACCTCTTGTTCTCGATTCTGTTATCCGTGATTGTCAGTTAAACCTTGATAACCATCTTTTTCCCATCGACCTCACGCCGATGCAACTTGGGAGTTTCGATATTATCGTGGGGATGGATTGGTTAACCAAACATCATGTAGAGGTGGTTTGTTTCAATAAAATTGTTCGTATTCCTCTTCCGTCTGGCGATATTCTGGAAGTTCGTGGAGAGAAGCCATCAGGTGGTTTGAAGCTTATGTCGTGTACAAAGGCCCAGAGTTATTTGCGAAAAGGATATGTTGCTTTCCTGGCGCATGTCACCGAGGAGAAAGGCAAGAGCAAGAGTATTCAGGATATTCCGATTGTTCGGGATTATCCAGAGGTGTTTCCCGATGAACTGCCTGGTTTGCCTCCAGCTCGTCAAGTCGAGTTTCATATTGACCTTGTACCCAATGCCAACCCGATTGCGAAAGCACCTTGTCATCTTGCACCATCGGAGATGCAAGAGTTATCGAAACAGCTTCAAGAGTTGTCTGATAAAGGATTCATCCGTCCGAGCTTTTCGCCTTGGGGAGCTCCTGTCCTCTTTGTGTAAAAGAAAGATGGATCTTTTCGAATGTGTATCGATTATCGTGAGCTTAATAAGCTTACCATCAAGAATCGACATTCCCTACCTAGAATTGATGACCTCTTCGACCAGCTACAAGGTGCTTCATGCTTTTCCAAAATCGATCTGCGATCTGGGTATCATCAACTTCGTGTTCTCGAAGAAGATATTCCCAAAACTGCATTCCGTACGAGATATGGGCACTACGAGTTCACTGTCATGCCTTTTGGTTTGACAAATGCCCCAGCTATCTTCATGGACTTAATGAGTAGGGTCTGTAAACCTTATTTAGATAAGTTCATCATTGTGTTCATCGACGATATTCTCATTTATTCGAAGTCTCGAGCCGATCACGAGCAACACCTTCGTTTGACATTGGAACTCCTAAAGAAGGAACAACTTTTTGCTAAATTCTCCAAGTTTGAATTCTGGCTTAAAGAAGTTCAGTTCTTGGGTCATATTGTCAATGAGCAGGGTATCCATGTGGATCCTTGCAAAATAGCTGCTATTAGGGATTGGAATACACCGACGACACCTATAGAAATTCGATCATTTCTTGGTCTTGCTGGTTATTATCGTCGATTCATTTCTAATTTCTCTAAGATCGCGGTTCCACTCACTGCTTTGACTCAGAAAAATAAGCCTTTTTTGAGTGGGGACCTAAGCAAGAAGAAGCGTTCCAAACGCTGAAACAGAAGCTCTGTGATGCTCCTGTTTTATCTCTACCTGAGGGAAACGATGATTTTGTTGTCTATTGTGGCGCGTCGAATCTAGGACTTGGTTGCGTTCTTATGCAACGAAGTAAAGTCATAGCTTATGCGTCTAGACAGCTGAAAATTCACGAGAAGAACTATACGACTCATGATCTTGAATTAGGAGCTGTGGTTTTTGCACTTAAAATCTGGAGACACTACCTCTATGGAATGAAGTGTGTGGTTTTCACAGACCACAAAAGTCTCTAGCATATTCTCAATCAGAAGGAGGTGAACATGAGGCAACGACGTTGGGTTGAACTCTTAAACGATTACGATTGTGAGATCCGCTACCATCCTGGTAAGGCGAATGTCGTAGCCGATGCGCTTAGTCGAAAGAAACGAGTCAAGCTTCATTCTGTTCGAACTCTACCTGATATTCAATCTCGTGTCCTTCAAGCTCAACGATCTTGTGTGATCAAAGACTTATTGAAATATGAGCTACCGCTTCAACTCGAACTTAAACTCGAAAGGAAAGACAATGGTTTGCTATATTTCAAGGATCGTTTGTGGATTCCGAAACAAGACGATCTTCGCACCTTGGTAATGGACGAATCTCACAAGTCTCGATATATCCATCCTGGTGCTGATAAAATGTACAAGGATCTTCGTATTCAGTTCTGGTGGCCTGGTATGAAGAAGGATGTTGCCTTGTATGTATCGAAATGCCTAACTTGTCTCAAAGTCAAGGCTGAACATCAACGACCTTCTGGTTTGCTTGTACAACCAGAGATACCGGTTTGGAAGTGGGAGAACATTGCAATGGATCTCAAGACTAAGTTACCGCGTACGTCTAAAGGTCACGATGCTATTTGGGTTATTATTGATCGATTAACGAAATCAACTCATTTTATTCCGATTCGCGAGGATCTATCTGCTGATAAACTTGCAAAGATTTATGTTGGTGAGATTGTATCACGACATGGTGTTCCTTTGGATATCATTTCCGATCGTGATGCTCGGTTTTCATCCCATTTTTGGAAGACCATGCAATCTGCTTTGGGAACCCAACTAAATTTAAGCACTGCTTATCATCCCCAAACAGATGGTCAATCTGAGAGGACGATTCAAACTTTGGAGGATATGCTTAGAGCGTGCGTGATAGACTTTGGTGGTAATTGGGATTCTCATCTTCCACCGATCGAGTTCTCTTACAACAACAGTTATCATGCTAGTATTAATATGGCACCATTCGAAGCTCTCTACGGTCGCAAATGTCATTCACATGTTTGTTGGAATGAGATCGGTGAAGCTCAGCTTACTGGACCTGAGCTCATTCTGGAAACAACAGACAAAATCAAGAAAATCCGTGATAATCTTGTGACAGCTAGAAACCGTCAAAAGAGTTATGCAGATATGCGACGCAAGCCCTTAGAATTTCAAGTCAGAGACCGTGTCATACTCAAGGTGTCACCTTGGAAGGGAGTGGTGAGATTTGGAAAGAAAGGAAAACTTGCACCACGATATGTTGGACCATTTAAGATTGTTGAAAGAATTGGAAAGGTTGCCTATCGACTAGAGCTACCTCCAGAGCTTGGAAATGTTCATCCGACTTTTCATGTGTCCAATTTGCGAAAGTGTTTAGCTGATGCTGATCTTCACATTCCTCTCGACGAGATTCAAATTGATGAAACGATGCACTTTGTCGAAAAACCTGTGGAGATAGTGGACCGTACATACAATCAGTTGAAGAACAAACGGATTCATTTGGTCAAAGTTCGCTGGGAATCCAAACGTGGCCCCGAGTTTACTTGGGAACATAAGGACCAGATGAAGATGAAATATCCGCATTTTGTTTCACAAGTTTCCTCTAAATAAAATTTCGGGACGAAATTTCCTAAAGTAGGGGAGACTGTGACAACTGTGTTCTCTAATCATCGTATAATGTAAAACAATGTCAGTTATCAATAAAACAATATGCTTTGGTGTTATTATATGTGATTTGGTGTTATTATATGTATAATTGTGTTTATTAATTTTACAATTTGATTCGATTCCGATTTCAAGCTTTAAATCACTTTCTGGAAGGTTATACGCAAACTGGTGCGTAAACGCAATCATTTTAAGGAGACGTACTCTCCAGAACTGTGACATAAGCTAAACATACACTAAATATCCTTTACATAACTTAGAAATAAGTTTCGAAGGATTCGGTATGGCAAAAACATGTTTATTCGAACTAAAGAACTATTTACGACAAAACTGCGAAACGAACGTTGGTGACCACCCGGATAATATTTATATCCCAAAAATATTTTGTTATGATTAAAATTTTATTTTAATCAGGTCCATATTGAAAAATAAATTAAAACACTTAAAAACGTTATTTTTCAAGTTTAAGCGCGTACCGCGTGTTTCCGCGCAACACAGTGCTTCTACTGTAAACCGCAGACAACACAGCTAGTCTCGGCAACTGAAATTTATTTCAGTAATAATTTGGCGAGTTTTTTTTATAGAATAATAAAAATAATTTAGAACGCCATAAACCGGGATTTAAACGCTAGATAAAATACCCGGTACTCAGTTAAACACCTACTTTTATCAAATATACCATCACAATTACACTTGGACCCCCTCCCCCTTCCATTTTTACGGTCAAAATATAGGTGGCCCCACCAAAAATATTGCAAGATCTCAAAATATCATATATGATCTTTGTTGGTACAAGAAATCCCTAGTAAATCTTATTAATATCTTCCAAAAATCTTACATGATCCATCCATATCCTTCTTGGATTTGTTTTGATCTTCCTAGATTTATTTTGGATTTCCCTTAGATATTATGTGATCCTACAAAATCCATTTTATTTATTTTTCTTCGATAACTCAAGATATGATAAGATCTTGTGATCTTGAAAGATATGATCTAGAACTTGGCCTATTTATATGCATCACAATCTACACTTCACACAACACTCAAACTCCTCCTTCTCTCCCCTTCCCCAAACCGTCCACTCCCTCTCTCTCACCATATTCATACCTTCAAGTCTTGTTCTTCACATTCAAACTCCCTTTCAAGCATGTTTCAAGTGGTGTGAAGATACTAAGGTGTTCCCAAGGTGTTGTCAAGTGATTACAAGCTTCCTATCATCAAAATCTCATCCTACAACCTACTTGAATCTTGAAGGTATAACACTTATGTTTAAATCATACTTTAGATTCTTGGTTGTTCTTGATGATTTGAAGTTTCTCTTGAATCTTGGGATTTTCACTAAACTTGAAATCTAATATGAAATGGGTCATGATACAAGTAAAAATGGTGATGTACATATATGTATGTATAACCGTACATATGTATGTGTGTATATGAGTTTTGAGCTTTATTTTGATAAAGTACTTGTTTAAGTGTTACATGTTCTTGAATGATGGTAAAAATGCAAGTATTTGGTGATTTATGTATGATATGTTAAATGTAAAGTACATCAGCAAATAACATGAATATATCTCATATTTGATGCATCTAAAACCATATAAAATGTTGATGTTATGATAGTATGCTTTAGACACTTGGACATGTGAATATATGTTGATTTAGAGCTCAAGAAGTGATAAAAAATTGTTGTATGACAAAACTGAATTTGAAAAGATTATAAGCACTAAAAATGACCTTATTTGATGTATTATAATGGCATGAAACTTTGACATAGGATTGATAGCTTTGCATGTTGTACATATAGCTTAAAAAGTGGTAAATTATGTAAAATTTGCATGATTTATGTGCTTTGTTTAAGACCTGCACTATCATGAGTATTACCATTATTTTATTCAGTAAATAAAATGGGTTGTGTTAAAATTTCAAGTCGTTTTGATTTGGGATGGTTCGGGTAACGTTTGATGCAAAACTATGCGGTAAAACGGTCAAAAATCGCCTTTTCGGAGGATTTTTTTTATTAAACTGTTTTAGATCAGTAACCAAACTGATATTTTTGATATAAAAACAAGTATTTTAACTTATATTAAGTTTACTTGGTGTTTGGTTAGTCATACGTGACTTCCGACGCCCAAAAATGTCACTGGATCGCTAAAATAAGTGTTTTTTTACATAACTAGAATGGGTTGTTCATAAGTAAATTTAACGTGTCACAATGTGCTATGTGTTTTACAATATGTGTATGATGATGTCTTAGTGTTGACAAGATTATGCGTATTACGCTTGAGTATATATATATATATATATATATACAAATACACCAAAATAATAAAAAATAATAACTTTTCGAGAAAACTCAAAGTCATGTGAAAATTCTAAGTATCGGAGAAACTTCGGTATTTTTGTGGGATTTTGATTATTAAGGTCACTCTTATTTAATTTAGGACGCATAAACAATTTGAGGGATTGTGTTAACATTTAAAAACGCACCCAAAGGTGAGTACATAGATCCCCTCTTTTTACTGTTTTCGATTGTTTTGGGGTGATGCATATGTATCAAAACGATTTCAATATTCTAACGATGGTTTCAAAACGATTGAGATGGTTTATACAAAACTAATAACGATTTCGATAATGTGAACGAAATTGTTGGTGGTAGTTACATAACGAATGGCATTCATTAGCATTGATCAAGCCGACCAGTATTAGGTTATGGTACCATAGGATCCGACAAATCCCGTTATCCGACTGCACCCATGGTTATGTGTGGGTTATGTGGGTAACGACTGAATCTGATGATTGTTAACTTACCCTTTGGTGGTTGGTTAATACGAGTTAAACGAGTTGAACGATGAACGAGTCACAAAGGTTTGAATGTTATTAGCGAGACGACCAAAAGTAGTTTTCACAATTAAAACGAGAACGAGTTGAACGAGAACGATTATGAACGATTTAAAAAAATGAATGCTGATCTATAACGAGAACAAGTTAAACGATGTCACACAACGATGTTTATGAAACTATATAAACCATACGAGTTTTATTACGAGAACGATTTACGACTTGGCTTACATAAATAAATGTTTGGGTCAAGATTCATGGCATTGAGGTTTATAAATTATAACCAATCTGTTTTGACCTGGTTATTCATTTTACAATACAAACATTTTATAAAACAAGGTTTCAAATATCGATTAACGAAGTTGTACGAGATATTTCAACGAGCCATGAATCTGACACTCACACAAAAACTATGTGCTTGCCAGCATTTCGTTGCCGACTTTGTTTTTACATATGTTTCAGGTGATGTTGCTTAATGTTGAATGCTAGGATGCTTGAGTCACATAGGATCTGGGCGAGACCTTAGTGGCATAATAATAATGATAGTAGATATATAACTTGCTTGTTCAGTTTCAAAGACAATGCTAATGTTTAATATTTAAATAAAATGAAACTCTTTTGTATCCATGGTTGTGAAACGATAATTCTGTTACAATACTCCCCGACGTTTCCGCCACGATTTGTTGTTTTACGTGGTCGGGGTGTGACATTAATAAACAAACACAAACTTCTATTCGACATGTGTTCGCGAACAGTTCATGAACATCTGCATTTACTTAACGAACGAACACGAACATGGCTTCGTTCGTGTTCATTCGGTCCACTTACAACCCTATGTATAATATAATGTTCATGTAAGTCCATGTTGAGGTTAGAGGAGTTTGAGTGAAAGATTAAAAGTAAAATAGTATGCTTTGAGATTTCTTTCAAGTGGCGACCATAATAATACATACCATGATTGGGTGTTATTTATGTTAGGAACGAGCAGACACATGAATACGAACATGACACGCGAAAGCAATAAACGAAAACAAGAATTTACTCGGTTCGGTCTAAACTGACCTACGTCCACGGGTGGCAACTAGGATAATTTTATTGAGGTGTTAAACATTACAAGTACAATGTATTATTTTTATAGATTACACAATTAGGGTTAGAACCCATAATTAAAGAATAAGCCGTGGGCCGTGACTTGGGCCGACTGCCCTTATTGTCGTGCCACACTTACTAGCGTCGAGAAGTCTACAACCAAACAGTTTACGAGCTAAACTCGAAGAAGATAAACGAATTACAGGAAATGGTCTTTGTCACTACTTATGTTTGATTAATTGGGCTTTTTAAAAAAATAAGCTCATCTCAACTTAGTGATGGACTCAAGATTTTGTTTTATGGGCAACGATGAAGGAACTTAATCTAACTTTTATGGGAGACGATTAAAATTTTAGCACGACAAAGAAACCGAGTCAAACTCAATACAATATATAATAACATAAGAATTTTCAAACTCAATACAATATATAATAACATAAGAATTTAGATGACATCGGCATTGTTTGTTTTCCTACGAGGTTCTGTTGTGCAGCATCAGAAGAAGAAGATACGTAATTGAGCGTGTGAATATATTCAGAAAAGTTTCGTCCATCGATCAATCGATCAGATGGTTCATTTTATAACAGTTCTATGAATGGATCATTAAACAAAAACATAAGAGTTTTGGTTTCCATCAATTATGATATGCAGTAACGAATCATTGACTGCGTTATTTGGTATTAAAGCTGTCACACCCACTCATAGCGGAAGCGTAATGTCACACCTCAACCAATGGCGGAAACATCGGGATGAGACGAAAACGAGATTGCAAGAGACTTCATAACACTATGAGACAATATTAATTTAATTCATATTTCATTTAAAGACTAATTGTCATACAAGTTTCAAATAGAAATAACAACATTGTTTCAAATTGTAACATAACAACAAAAGATAGATTTATCGAGGTGTGTATCTATGTCCATCTAAATTGCATTTCTTCTTGAACATCAACTCATCAATCAACCTGTAACATGTATTAAAACAGAGTTCAAGGCAAAAGCAAAGGCGAGTATACAAGTTTGTTACATAGCATAATATAGAGTAAAATTGTTTAAAGTGCTCATATCCAACATGAATCATATTAAGCGAGTTTACTAGCATGCCGAAACGGTGTACTTATATGTTCAAACCCAAGATTCCAATGCGTTAAAATAGCCTATCCCCGGTTAGAATAAAGGGAGGTTAACATGTTTGACTTAACAATACCCCAAGAATCGTGGGCGGTGCATTACTCCTATAGCGCTATAATTGTTAAGGTAGGCTAGCAAAGTTAATGAAGCATATATTGACACAAATAGTTTACATTAGCATAACAAGTCTAAACAAGCATCATATAGTTTCATGTTAAGCATGGATAGAGTTTAAAATAGTTTCATGTGTTGTGTAATTTTGTATAACATACATGTTGCATCCCAAAGTGATAAAAAGGAAAATGGGATCGAGTATACTCACGGTTTTTGCAAGCTTTCATACTTGAAATCCCGCGAGTGATGTTGGTGGAGGGATTAGTTTGGAGCACCTTGTCCTTCTACACGAGGAAAACATAGGTGTGTGAGTTTGGGGAAACGGAAGATTATAGATTAGGAGTCTAAAATGTAAGGAAAATAACATAAGTGAAAATAATCATCTTGTACACATAACACTTGTTCTTGACACTATTGAAACTCAAAAGAGTTTATATGATTTCATGGATTCAAAGGTCCATTAGAGTCGTAACAAGGGCATGGTCATAGATGATGTAACGTGTTCTTGACAAGTAACTATCAAGTTATTATCAAGACTAGTTACTTAGGTATATACATATGAAATAAATAGATAATAAAGATTACAAAGTCCTATGGTTCAAGCATGAGTTAGGAGATTAATGTCTCCATTTAGGTACCTCTTTGTGTCATAGATTTCATACATGAGGTAGGAAGAACAAAGCTTCCATTTAGGTACCTCTATTGTTCACCACTACACTTGTTGTTGTAAACAACAAGGAGGGTCATGAACTTAGAAGTATTAATGCAATAACAACAACTAATCTATGGAAAAACATCAAGTAGTGAGTGGATTTCTATGAAGGGTAGCCCAAGCTAGTCCAACTATCACACATTCATCAAGCTTCATGCTTGAACACTACTTGTGGGTTAAACCCTAACCAAAACAGAATGTTTGTGAGGTTTTAACCTCTGATTTAACATTTCTCAGCCTTGTTTTTAAGCCCAACTAACCATTCATTTGATTATGAACATTAGGACATAGGTTTGAGATGAGTTACACTCAAGTTTGAACAAGTTTAGAAAAGTTTGAATCAAAATAAAGCAAACAGTGAACTTTGGAGCCTTTTTTCCGGAGTTCCAGGGACTTGTTTACTGTGAAACACCCATAGAATCGAAGCTAAGGCCAATCCAAGTGTGTAGGAAAAAGAATGGACTAAATCGGACATGTATTGAGTGAGTTATGCTCACTTTAGTGAAGCTTGAAGATTCTGCTCGAACTTGTGTTTGCAGCAGCTTTAGAACTGATTAGAGGGAGATTTAGTTTAGTTTGTAAAGTGTTTAGGTCTTGGATTAGTGTGGTATTTATAGGAGAAGGATTGGGGTTAGTAGTTGGGGGTCTTAAATGCAAGAAACACACTCAAAACCAACCAAAACTCACCAAAAAGCCCAAGGCTTCACCTTTCGTGGCCCGTGACAAGGGGTTGCTGATCTTCAAAGTTTCACTTAATTACAATTTGGCCCCTGAGGTTCTTTATTTAAGGTTTTTAGGTGTTTTAGGGATTATTTTCGACATATAAACATAATTTAAGGGCCCTTTTAAGTATGAGGAACATAAACCAAATATAATTAAGTGTATGAATGACGTATTTAAGTTTCGTATACGTTCAAAAGGCGTTTTACGTATAAGTTTCACATATTTGCAAGTTTAGCACATAGTTTCCAAGAATTTCGAATAAGTATCAATTGTTTCAAAAAATTGAATGTATGGGGATGAATAAAGTATGTAGAACATGATTTTAACAGTATACGAGTTTTATTTATGATCAAAGTCTCGGATTTTACAATGATTACAATGAAAGAACGTTTAAAAGAACACAAGACTTCCAAAAATAGAAATACAAACAAGGATTTCTAATTATGGAAAGTATGAAGAAGCAGGGCGTTACAGTCTCCCCTCCTTTAGGGAATTTCGTCCCGAAATTTAGGAAGAAGTAGCGAAAAGATATGGATACTTCGTCTTCATGTCACTCTTGAGTTTCCAAGTGAATTCGGCGCCAAGTTTTCCTTCCCATCGAACGATGACGATAGGAATTTTACTGCGCCTCAACAACTTGACTCCTTGATCCATGATTTCGACGGGTTTTTGCACAAAATGCATGGTTTTGTTGACTTGAAGATCTTCGAAGGGGAACTTGAAGTCCTTCTTCAGTGAGACACTTCTTTAGATTTGAGACATGAAATGTTGGATGAACGTTGCTGAGTTCTTGAGGTAAATCGAGTCGATAAGCCACCTTGCCAATCCTTTCGAGTATCTTGAAAGGACCAACATAGCGAGCGACAAGTTTTCCCTTTTTACCAAAACGAACTATTCCTTTCCAAAGAGATACTTTGAGTAGGACCAGGTCACCAACGTCAAACTCCAATGGTTTGCGTCTCTTGTCAGCATAGCTCTTTTGTCGACTTCGAGCCTTGATTAGATTATCACGGATTTGAAGGATCTTGTCCGTTGTTTCTTGTATGATCTCAGGACAAGTAGATTGTTTGTCACCAACCTCATGCCAGCTTAAGGGTGATCGGCATTTACGACCATACAAAGCTTCGAATGGAGCCATTTGAATACTGGAGTGGTAGCTATTGTTGTACGAGAACTCGATCAATGGTAAATGTACATCCCAACTACCACCAAAGTCGATGACACTAGAATGGAGCATGTCCTCTAGGGTTTGGCCAGTACGTTCAGTTTGTCCATCCGTTTAAGGATGAAAGGCCATACTGAGATTCAAATGAGAAACCATAGTGGATTGAAAGTTTGCCAAAGACACGAAGTGAAACGACCATCATGATCAGAAATAATATCGAGAGGAATGCCATGACGACATATAATCTCGTCAGTATAGATTCGAGCGAGTTTCTTAACTTTGAAGTCTTCGCGAATAGGAAGAAAGTGAGCTGATTTAGTCAAATGATCGATGATTACCCAAATGCTATCGTAACCTGAAGGTATGCGAGGGAGTTTGGTTATGAAGTCCATAGCAATTCTATCCCATTTCCAAACGGGGATTTCAGGTTGTTCGAGTAGACCAGAAGGTCGTTGATGCTTGACTTTGACTTTCGAATAGGTGAGACACTTAGAAACGTAAGTGGCGATTTCTCTCTTCATACCAGGCCACCAATAGGATGTACGTAGATCATGGTACATCTTGTCAGCACCAGGATGAATTGAGTACTTAGACTTGTGTGATTCCTTCATGATGAGGTTGTGAAGATTGTCGCGGTCTGGAACCCTGATGCGATCACGACAGTATAAGAGACCATCAGATTTGGAAACGAGTTGGCCTTCAGTAGCTCCATGTATTTCTACAGACATGGTTCCCTCATTGATAGTCGAGTATTGCGCTTCACGAATGCAAGTGTGAAGATCGATCGAGATATGGAAACAACGAATACTATTAACATGAGACTTACGACTAAGTGCATCGGATACGACATTCGCCTTACCAGGGTGATAGCGAATCTCGCAGTCATAGTCGTTAAGCAATTCCACCCATCGACGTTGTCGGATGTTAAGCTCTTTCTGGTCAAAGATGTGTTTTAGGCTCTTGTGGTCAGTGAAAACCACACACTTAGTACCATATAGGTAGTGTCGACAAATCATTAACACAAAAACAACTGCGCGAAGCTCGAGGTCGTGGGTAGTATAGTTTTTCTCATATATTTTGAGTTGGCGTGAGGCGTAAGCGATGACTTTGTCTCGTTGCATGAGAACACAACCAAGACCACGATTTGAGGCATCATAATATACCACGAAGTCATCGTTTCCATTAGGGAGAGCAAGAATAGGAGCGTTACAAAGCAAATCCTTGAGGGTTTGAAAAGATTCCTCTTGCTCAGGACCCCAAGCAAAAGGTTTCTCTTTTTGAGTCAACGAAGTGAGAGGAACGGCGATTTTTGAAAAATTTGAGATGAATCGGCGGTAATAACCCGCCAATCCTAAGAAAGAACGGATTTCAGAAGGAGATTTAGGCGCGGTCCAATTCTTCACTGCTTCGATTTTGGAGGGATCAACATGGATTCCTTTTTCACTAACAACGTGTCCAAGGAATTGGACTTCCTTGATCCAGAACTCACATTTGGAAAACTTTCGTAAAGACATTCGGTACGTAAAAGCTCGAGTATAAGACGTAGATAACGCTCGTGATCGGCTTGAGATTTAGAATAAATAAGAATGTCATCAATGAAGACGATCACAAAACGATCCAAATAGGGTTTTCAAACACGATTCATAAGATCCATGAACACAGCGGGCGTGTTAGTCAAGCCAAAAGGCATAACCATGAACTCGTAGTGTCCAAAGCGAGTGCGAAATGCGGTCTTGGGAATGTCCTCTTCGAGAACACGAAGCTGGTGTTAACCAGATCGAAGATCGATCTTGGAGAAGCAAGTAGCTCCTTGAAGTTGATAAAAAAGATCATCGTTGCGTGTAAGAGGATAACGGGTCTTGATTGTGAGTTTATTAAGCTCACGATAGTCGATATACATGTGAAACGCCCCATCCTTCTTCTTGACGAAAAGCAAAGGAGCACCCCAAGGTGAGGTACTTGGACGAATGAATCCCTTCTCAAGGAGTTCTTGGAGTTGACTAGATAATTCTTGCATTTCGGAAGGTGCAAGATGGTACGGAGCTTTTGTAACAGGAGTCAAACCATGTACGAGGTCAATACGATAGTCGACAGATCGAGGTGGAGGAGGACCAGGCAGATCTTCGGGAAAGACGTCAGGGAAGTCGCGCACCACTGGAACATCATTTATGCTCTTTCCCTTGCCCTTTTCTTCCAGAATGTGGGCTAAAAAGGCAAAGTATGGTTTACGTAAATATTTGTTCGCTTGTGTGTAGGACATTAACCTTAGTCCTTTTTAAGGTCGGTCTCTATAAACGCGTAAGGTATCGCCAGATGGGAGAGGTAAACGAACGTATTTCTCATGGCAAGCGATTTCAGCATGGTTTTCATGAAGCCAATCGATGCCTATGATAATGTTGAAACTATCCAATTGTATAGGTATAAGGTCAATAGTGAAGGTATGATTGTTAAGAGTAAGAAGACAATCACAAAGAATGGAATCGACAAAAACAGACTTACCATTGGCAACTTCGACTGAGAATGACTTAGGTAGTTTTGAGCATGCGACATTTAACAAAGAATCGAATTCAACGGACACAAAGCTTTTGTCCGCACCAGTATCAAATAACAACGAAGCATAAAGGTTATTAGTGATGTGTGTAAAATGCAACATATAAATTACATCAAATGAGGCATAAAACTAACCCTTTTTAAGTACTAATGTTGGAAAAAGAGTGTTTTTGTCTTCCTTTTGTATTTTCAGGATTAAATGAGCTCAAATTCACAAAAGAAGCAAAAAGACAGCTAAATCTAACATAAATACAAGAAAAGGAACATAAGTGGACTGCCCGACCCCTCAACGGCATCTTCCCAAGCAAAATAGAGAAGGCAGAAGACTGAACACGCCCCGTGCTCAGCCAGCACGGGGCCGTGCCCAAGAAGCAGTAGAAAAGACAAACCTATAGAAGCTTCTATTGCCCACCACGGGGCCGTGTCCAGCGAACACGGGAGCGTGGCGAAAGTACAGCAGGCGCATTAATTGTAATTGCGAATTACAATTAATGAAGAGAGAGAATGTCAGACATGCACGGGGGCGTGTCCAGCGGACACGGGGCCTTGCCCAGCCTTCTGTTCAGCCTATAAATAGGAGTGCTTGGTTTCATTTCAACTCATCCCTTGGCACACCACCTCTCTCACACTTCATCCACCACCCACCACCATCACAACACCATCATCCACCACCATCATCCATTGTCCATCGTAGAGTGTGTGAGTCGTCTTGGGATCCAAGATTGATCGTAAGAGTTCTTGACAATCAAGGCCATGTTTACCTAAGTCTCTTACATCACTTGGTGAAGACAAAGTGTCTAGTATAATACTTTTTATTTCTAATCTTTTGCACTTTTTATTTGGTTTTGTATTAATGACTTTAATAACTAGTTACTTATGTTGAAGGTGATCTTTCCTTATCGTTTGTCCGTGGTGTCTTGGCATTATTTTACTGTCTATATAAAATAAAAGATTTTCACCATTCATATCTCCACGGTCTATATGGAGGTATGTTGGCTACCTGGTCGGGGGTTAAGGGAACGGTTTGGTAAAGGTCTTGCCATTGTTCAGCGTTTAGAGGTCCTACAATGGACCTGGGTCAAATTTAGTAGGACCTCCTTCAATGCTTCACGGTATTGGATGGCGGGGGTCCAAACTCTTTGATCCCCTCATAAGTTAACTACTATTAATACTATAACCCGACTATTTAGGACTGTATCCCTGCTGACTCAGACTACTTAGCCGACGGTAACGTCACCGCCAAAAGCGGGGCCTACCATAATTTGCATTAATAACTTAATTAATTATCTTCCAATAATCCACCCTTTTAGGTGTTAGGCCCAAAGTTTTACGCTTTACTTTATTACGGTTTTTGTGTTTAATTGGTTTTAAATTAGGTCTTGTGCTTGGGCTTGGCCATGTGGGCCAATAGGGTAGAGGCTCCTATAAATAGTCTTATCTAGGTTATTGTAGTAGAGCTCTCCCACATTTGTAATCATGTAGCCCCAATTAGAGAACCTTGTACCCGACAATCCTAGGGTTTGTGTGCAAGGTTCTCGGAGATCGTACCAGACAGTCTTCGAGACCGTGTGCGATCTAAGCAGCGGCACTAAGTTTTGTTTAATGAAATATTTGTTTTTGTTCTTGTCGGTTTGATCTTACTTTCCGCATTTGATCGAATCGTAGAGTGATATCACGGGTTTTTTGGGACTAACAAGTGGTATCAGAGCCATTGAAGTCTTTCAAAGGCTCGGTTTTGATATCACTCGAAGAACAAGAAGACGCGTTGCACAGTGTCGGGGAGGTGTGTTCGTAAATGACGAAGATCTCTGGTTCGTGGAATCTGGTGTTCATCAACAGATCTGAAAAACTTTAAGATCTGATGATGTTTTTTGTTCATCCAACTACACACTGCTGAGTGTGTGATTGTAGATCTTTCAGCCGCCATCTGAAATGTCACACCCCGACCACGTAGGACATACAAAACGTGGCGGAAATGTCGGGGAGTGTTGTAACAGAATTAATTGTTTCAAATCCATGGCAATTGAAGTTTCGTTTTATTGATTAAAAGTGTTACAATGTCTTAACAAACAAGAAAATACAACATAATTAACTAGTCTTGCATCTTTTATTGTCACTAAAGCCCAAGTCTGCCTATGTGTATCTTGATCATCTTATGCAACAGCTCCTGAAAAACACATGTGAAAATAGGTACGTCAGCATAAAAATGCCTGTGAGATACATAGGTTT